>JARYGA010047093.1:0-64549 GCA_030545235.1 Helianthus tuberosus
AAACTTGTAAGGTATGCCTGACAGTCTAAGTTTTTCATGACCAAAGTCAAGAAGTTGGTTTCAATCCTTCCAACCTCATGCTGAGGACATAAATTTTCTCTTATCAATGCGACAAAATGATCCCAAGACAAGTTATACAACGGAATCTTTCCTGTAGCTTGGATTAATGACCTCCACCAAGCTAAAGCTTCACCTTTAAATGATTGTGAAACAAACTTCACAATGTCCTGTTCTGCACAACCACTGATGTCAACCACGGTATCCATCTCGTCGAACCATGTCATACAATCAATGGCTCCCTTTTCTCCTATGAAGTACCTTGGCTTGCAAGAGATAAAATATTTGTAAGAACAGGTTTTAACACGTGGTTCCTGATTTAGCACGATCTGCTTAGACGGGACACTCCTTTGGTTTGATGAGTGATGTGAATCGTCTTTATGAAATGTATGAGTCTTGGAAGGTGGTTTCGTATGAGGTACAGACTGAGTCCTGGTGCGAGTACCATTTGATTCTTTAAACTGTCTGTCAAGGGCTCGAGTAACAGCATTATCTATTAATGCTTGTAGGTCTGCACCAGCTACATTAACTCTGGTGGTATCGTTTCTCTCCCTGGGGTGACTGTTAACCTCATCTGATTCAGCCATGTAGCTTGATTGCTACAAAATAATGACAATGATTTATTCAGAAGTTTTATTATCGAATTGTCATTTTTTTGACGATTCATTAACCATGGTAAATACAAACCATATTGGTTATTTTGTAAGTCATATTTATTTAGGGTTTTCATTATAATTTATCCCTAGTTATAAATCATTAAAGATATTAGAGTGGCACAAAAGGCCTAGTCACAAGGACAGTTTTAAAATTTAATAGCCGTGATTTTATAAGATTGTGGCATTAAGGTTTGAACATAGTTCTTCACCCTTTCTTGACAGGTAGTCATAGACTACAACTGTCTTTTGTCTTATTGGACAATGAATATGGCCCGCAGGCACTTTATCACTAATGGATATTGTAAATTTGGTGAGAATAAGGATTTGGAAAACTCCAATACAAGGATGACTAGTGTGATTTTATCGAATCACATTTGCCAGGAGTGTTAACATGTTTTCAGATGTTAACAAGGATTTGAATCTTTAAAAGGTTTTACCATCAGGGCCATGTCTAAAGTGACATATGGGCTAGGTTATACCTTCAAGAATTCCTTTAATATTTTATTGATAGATCAAATGTAAAATGGAATGATATTTTGATTTATAATATATTTATACATATAATGACAAATGAAATTTAAATTAAAACATCCCATAAGTTAAAAGAAGTACATAATTTCCCTAAACGGGACTTTTAATAAATAACATCGTCCTCGCAGGGACAGAAATAGAAAGATAAGTCCACGCAGGGACCAAGTACATTAGGGGTGTGCATTGGTCGGTTTGGGTCAGTTTTGACCAAAAACCATAACCATAACCGTGATGTCGGTTATTGGATAACCATAACCATAACTGGTCGGTTATGGTTATTCAGTTTTGATGGTTATAGCGGGTCGGTTATGGGTGGTTAACTGTGTATTTAGCTTAGCTTAAAATAGCTTAATTTTTTTAACATGGAATAAATTGATATTGCATATTTGTATATATTAGTATATTACCTAGTATTAAAAAATACATATAATCTATAATATTAATACCAATTATTATCGAATAATCAAATAAAGTGATATGATACATTCCATAAATTCAAATAAACATTCAACCAAAACAACAAAATGATATGAAAAAACCATAAGTACTAAAAATCTTTAGTAAAAAATATGAAATATTAAAAATATGGTGAAAAGTCCTAAATCCTACAAAGATTTATTACATGTCGGTTCGGTTATGGTGGGTATGAAAAAAATGATAACCATAACCGACCCGCTACTTTCGGTTTTCAGAAAAAACCATTAACCGACCCACCGGTTTTTTATTTGGTTCGGTTTTTTCAGTTCGGTTTTATCGGTTAATTCGGTTATGGTTCGGTTAATTCGGTTTTTTGCACACCCATAAAGTACATAAATAAAATGTCCACACAGGGACTTAATTGAAAATAAAAATTACAAAACAAAATAAATAAGGAATTTTCAATAATCCCTCTTCTTCTTCCCCTTTATCAGGTTTGCCAAACCCTTAAGTAGACCCCGGCGGCTCCTACGCTCCTCTTGTACCTGTTGCTCCACCTCGTGCAACCGTTGAAGGATCTCTTGCTGCTGTGGTGGTTGGATCTGTGGCGGCTGCAGCGGCTGTTGCTGCTGCGGTTGAGGAGGTTGTGGGTATTGATACCCATATGCTGGGTACCCAGTTTGGTACGAAGCTGCGTAGGGCCCTTCAGGGTGGAGAGCATTGTAGTTTTCCGCTTTAAGGTACGGGTCGACGGCAGGGGCATTGTAGTAATTGTAACCCGAATATGCCTGATGTTCAAACGGGTTATACGCCGTTGCACCGGCGTAGGAAGGGATTGGGTTATTGTGACACCTGTCTCACTTCAACCATCAAACAAATGCCAAACCAATGAAATATTGTATTTCATACTTGGGATCTGTATAAATATGTGTATCATTTGCACATATCAATTCTTGTTCGATTTTAAGCTCTAAATCGCTTTCTGGAAGGTTATACGCGCACTGATGCGTAAATATAACCAGTTCAATGCAACGAACACTCCGTAATAGTGAAATAGGCTTAACATACCTTAAATAACCTTTACTTAACTTAGAAATAAGTTTTGAAGGCTTTGGTATGGCAAAATCAAGTTAAATCGCTTACAGGTACTAAAGTTGACAAACTGCGAAAGTATGCCAATTTGAACAGTAACAGACATTCCGGAACATGGACATAAGTTAAACATACCATAAATATCCTTTACATAGCTTATAAATAGGCTTTGAGGGGTTCGGTGTGCTAAAATAAACTTTTGGGTCATTCAGGGACTAAAAGCGTCAAAAAGTGCACAAGTTTGCACTTTCGCGCATAACTTACGTTCTGAATACATCCGGACATCCAAAAATTTATGTAAGCACTAAAATATTTTATTTTAGTGTTTGGCATAAGAAAAATCCATTCGTCACGCATTTTGGATCGTTTTTCGCGCTTGTGCGCATTCCGTCGTAATTAAGCGAACATCGCGTTCGTACGACCAAACGAACCAACACCCGACATATTTTTGAGCATGTTTCATGTCCACAATGATTAGGAATAATTTTAGGGCCTTAAAGTTGCCTTTAAGGGCCTTAGAAGTGTCGGGAATGGCCTTTAACACGTGCAGGGACCAAAACAGTCATTTCTGAAACTTATGTCTGATCAGACATGTCCAGGCGGCCCGCCTGAGTTTTGGTATATCCTGAAGCGGGCCGCGTCAGCCTCTCTGATCAGATAATAAAGAACAGTGAGCAGATTCCAGATGTTTGATCCACAACCACACATTCTCAATTGCCCTTTCAGCTGATTAGAAGCCATTTTTAGCCACCATAACTTTCCAACAAGTGTACGCACAAGATTCGAGCACGGTTTCCATGAAACGATCTTAACGGTTACCCGAAAACTATAAATACCCACCCCCATTTGCTTCAAACCCACAAGAATCTGGTCAAAAAGACTCTAAGTTGGAACCATTGTTTCATACCTGAGTTATTTTGATCTAGATTAGCATTCGGGGACCCTTCGTAAGTATTCTTTCGTTCTTTTATTGCTTTTCGTGTCTTTTCAAGTCTGAAAGTCAAACTTTGTTTGACTTTCTGCGTTGACCAGTTTATGGTCAATGCGAAGTTCGTTTGAACTTCGCAACGTGAGTGTAATCACGTTGGTTATAGTCCCTTGGGACTATGCCTACTGATTACCACGTTGTCTAGGGTCGTAGGGTAAGCGATCTAATAAATCGCTTATACCTTCGAACCCGACCCATTTGGTCGATCATTAGGATCCGACCAAATACATTAGGTGACCATAATAGGTAGGGAATAACCTTCCGATGTTATACCCTATGGTCACATCGTTCGAGTAGTTGTATGATAGGTAGTTTATATGCCTTAGGTAAATTACCAAAATACCCTTTTCATGTATAATTGGTAATTAAGCGTATGTAACCTAAACTTTTGTCACATAACTGATTATGTAACATGTTTAGGCATATAACACTTGTCATAGGATTAGTTAGACGGTCCGAACGCGTTTCACGCGAACGACGCGTTATAGTAGCATAAGCTACCTTAATGTGTCGCGATGGGTCAAAAGCACTTAGGTTAAGTTTCATTGTAGTATGTAGGCTTTGTTAAACCATATTACATGAGTTCCCATACTCATTTGGTTTACGAGCCTCATTCTATCCGATCTTCCGATCTAGGTCCGGTTTATTAACATAGTTACCTATATTAGGTGCCGTTTGATATCTGCGATCTCTAGCATTGTTTGGTTGTTACTCAAGGACTACTGAGCAATATCAAGTGAGTACATAGACCCCTCTTTTACTGTTTTCCAAACGTTTTGGGGTGGAACACATGTGCCTACTTGTTACTTTCATGCTTTCCTGTTTTCACATCATACACCTGCTATGTTCGTTAGTACATTATAGTACATGATTTCATTACATTTTATGCTATGTATGCCCATTGTGTGCGTACTTAGTACATCGTTTTACATTACATTTTATGCTATGTATGTCCATTTAGTTCATACTTAGTACATCGTTTTACATTACATTTTATGCTATGTATGTCCATTTAGTGCATATTTAATACATTGTTTTACATTACAATTTGTTGCATATACTCATCCAGCATATGAACACATTATATTACATTTTGAACTGTTTATAACTATTTGACTATGTGAACCGTTGTAAACATTTGACTATGTGAACAGTCTGTATCTGTGAACCGTTTGTATCTGTGAACCGTTTGTATCTGTGAACCGTTTGTATCTGTGAACCGTTTGTATCTGTGAACCGTTTGTATCTGTGAACCGTGTGAACCGTATTTGAGCATACATAAACATTTCTACAATTGTTAAACATTACATCTTGATGGTTTGGTTTGAGTAAGTGATTAAAGTAACGAGGCGTGTGTAATATGATACAAGCATGGTGGATACGCCGCTGGTACTTCCTATATATAAGTGTTTGTATGGTATTACATATCGTAGCGTTATTTGAATCATTTCAGTTTGAGACATATAACATTTTATACAAATAACATACTTTTCACAATACATTGTTTTTACAAGCAACATATCTTATACAAACTCATTTTACAATGGTTATTCATTTAACCATACATTATTCTCTTATTTATACATATCATCTGATCTTATCGTTTTTCAAATGATTTACAAGACAAAGCAAATTACAAGGTTCATGACTAAACATTTTCTCAAACATAAGTCATGAAACCTATTTTCACAAAACCTATGTATCTCACAGGCATTTTTATGCTGACGTACCTATTTTCACATGTGTTTTTCAGGAGCTGTTGCATAAATTGATCAAGATACACATAGGCAGACTTGGGCTTTAGTGACGATAAAAGATGCAAGACTAGTTGATTATGTTGTATTTCTTTGTTTGTTAAGACATTGTAACACTTTTAATCAATAAAACGAAACGTCAATTGCCATGGATTTGAAACAATTAATTCTGTTACAACACTCCCCGATGTTTCCGTCACGTTTTGTATGTTCTACGTGGTCGGGGTGTGACAGAAAAGATGGTATCAGAGCCAATGGTTATAGGGAATTAGGTTATTACTAATGCTTTGACCTAGTCTATAACCTTTCTAGGACCCTAACGCGAGTTTACTTGCGTTTAGTCATAAAACAATACTGTCACCTATCCTTAGGCGACGACCACAACAAGAACATAAATTTTAAAACCGCTTTGAAAACTAATCATCTGTTCTAGGATGATTGATTACTAGGTTTTGAACCCTCTATTGTAAGGTTTTGAACCCTCTGTTATAAGGTTTTGAACCCCTTTGAATTTTCAAAATCTCGTCAAGGTTTTGGGTTTTAAATAATGTGAACACGTGCAAACTGGAAGGGTGAATGCCTGTATTCTGGGTTTTCTGTCTAGGCAAGCACTTCGTATACATCTCATCAGACGCGAGACCAGTTGTGCTTACCTGGGAATTCTTGGGATGAGTGTTCACTTATAGGCGAGCATGTCTTCGCGATACATTATTTTTGACCCATTTACTTTTATTAGTCACTGTGTGTCATTTGTTTACCTTGTGATAACAAACAAATGACCACTATCCTTGCCTTCATCAGATTTGTTTCATCTCATTCTTTTCGTCTAATTCTCTCACTCGTTTCCTTTCATGTTTCCTCTTTTAGAATGCCTCCTCGACGCGAAAACCAGATAGCGACTGCCGAACTGGCAGAAATCATTGCGCAGCAAATGGCTGCTCAATTCCCAAACCTCTTTGCTCAATGGAATCAAGCCAACAACAACAACAATGGTCCATGCAATTTCAAGAGTTTTAACTCGGCGAAACCACTCAAGTTTAGTGGTTCTGAGGGAGCGACTGGGCTTCTTCAATGGTTCGAGAGCATTGAGAATACTTTCCGCCATGTGCAGTGTCCTGACAATCGCAAGGTCGAGTTTGCTTCGAGTGTGTTCCAGAAGAGAGCCCTTACGTGGTGGAACGGGGTTATGAGAGATCGTGGTGCAGAAGTTGCTCTAGCACAGACATGGGCTGAACTTAGGGCCCTTATGATGAAGGAATTCTGTCCTCGTCACGAGATCAGGGCATTGGAAAGGGAATTCGACAATCTTGAGCAAGACAGCGGTGAGCATCGAGCCTACACGGACCGTTATGAGGAGTTGAGTCTGTTATGCCCAAACATGGTCACGCCTTTGGATAAGGCAATCGAAAAGTACATTGATGGCCTCCCTGACTCAATACAAGACATTGTGACTGGTAGTAACCCTACTACAGTTAGACAGGCCATTGAGCTATCTGCAACCTTGACTGAATCAAAGATCAGGAAAGGTAAACTTTTCCGAAAAGGTGACAAGAAACCGGTCGAGGAATCAAACCCAATCGAGGAATCAAAGACCATGGATGAACAGACTGGATCCCCTAAGGAGTCAAAGAAGCGAAAGGCTTCTCAGAACTTTGCCATGGTTACTCACAATGATCAAGCCGTCCCCAACTAACCAGCTCAACCCCCTACTAGGAAGCCATATAATGGAACTGCACCCTTGTGCAACCAATGTAGCCTCCATCATCATGCCAATGTAAAGTGCCGAAAATGCCAAACTTGCGGACTTATAGGCCATACAGCAAGAGTCTGCCCAGCTGCAGCTGCAGCTGCACCAAACCAAGCTGGCAACAATACCGCTCAAGGCCGTTTTCTACCAGGTTCTTGCTTCAACTGTGGCGAGATGGGTCATTTCCGAAGAAATTGCCCAAAACTTGCTAATGCAAATCCAGCACAGGGATGAGCATCTGACCGAATGAAAGACAACGCTGTTTAGAAATAATCAATCCTTATGTATTATTTTCTTTAGTTGTCAAGGTCCATGAAACAGTTGTTATCATTGTTTATAAATAAATCTTTTATATACATTGCAATGTATTTATGTGGTTGCATGTATAAACAACATATCTCTTACAATACCGACAATCAAGGAACCGTATTCCTTGAAGGACAGACTACCCCCAAACTTTCTTCCACTTTATGATCTCTTGCGTTTCCATGAAATTCCTAAGTACCCGTTTATTCTAAGGAAACGAAGTACAAGGCGCAAGTTACAACACTGGACGAATACCCAAAGTACCACTATAAATCCTTAATAGGGTACCTAAGGGTATTTCCGTAAAATCCTAAAATTTGCTGTGTTCCTTAATTCGAATATTACATTTCTTTGAAAACAAAAATCGAATTTTTGGGAGATCTTCCTATTTCTTCAGATAGATCCCAGAGGACATTGAAGTCCATCGACTGGTTTCCATATCCGTTCTCAATCGATAACAAATTAAAAACCAAGTTAAACAACTATGTGATTATGTGCTTATGAACATTACAAGACAAACTGTGCGGACTGTGCAAGGAATTACGTAATTATGGATGCATACATAATTATGGAATTTAGTGCACAGAAACCACAGCGAGCCTTGTCATGTGCCTAGAAGTTAACTCTTTTCATTTCCATTGTAGGACCGGTTTTGACACCGTTCGATTGCGTAACGAACGTTCGACGTGCGGAATCCGTGAACGTGCGTGACCGAACACACAATAACGTACTAGAACCGTGAATCTATTGAAAGATATGACGTGTACAAGCAACGAGAATCACGTAGAGAGTACTTTCTCTCTCTAGACTTTCTCTCTCTAGACTTGAATCTCCTAAATCACCAAATGAGCAAAAGTCTTACAACTTATGTCATAACTCTCTATTTATAGGCCTTGGAATTAATGAGATTTCTCATTAATTACCAAAATGACACCTTGCTAATACTATCCAAATATTACAATAAAATCCTAGATTTCTACAGTTTCAGCTACGATTTGAATTGACGGAGGCGATAGACATTAATGCATCAACATCCATTTCTGATGAAGCACCCGTTGAAAATGACTCCGTTTGTTCATTTTCGTTTCTGAAGATTATCCGTCGAGGAAATGAATATCCGTTTGTCTATCATTTTCATTTCCGTTTCTGAGGAAGCACCCGTTGAAAATGACTCCGTTTGTTCATTTTCATTTCTGAAGATTGTCCGTTGAGGAAATGAATATCCGTTTGTCTATCATTTTCATTTCCGTTTCTGAGGAAGCACCCGTTGAAAATGACTCCGTTTGTTCATTTTCGTTTCTGAAGATTGTCCGTTGAGGAAATGAATATCCGTTTGTCTATCATTTTCATTTCCATTTCTGAGGAAGCACCCGTTGAAAATGACTCCGTTTGTTCATTTTCGTTTATGAAGATTTGTCCGTTGAGGAAATGAATATCTGTTTGTTTCTCCTTTTCAATTCCATTTCTGATGAAGCACCCGTTGAAAATGACTCCGTAAGTTCAATTTACGTTTCTGAAGATTGCCCGTTGAGGAAATGAATCCCCGTTTATTTATTCCTTCATTTCCGCTTCTGAAGAATACTCGTTGAGGAAAAATGACTCCGTCTGTTCATTTTCGTTCTGAAGAATGTCCGTTAAGGAAATGACAGGATTATGCCTTACATATCTCTGGTGGTTATTTGACACAAAGTCACAAATAGACTCCTACGAATAAATTTCGGGACGAAATTTCCTAAAGTAGGGGAGACTGTGACACCTGTGTCACTTCAACCATCAAAAAAATGCCAAACCAATGAAAAATTGTATTTCATACTTGGGATCTGTATAAATATGTGTATCATTTGCACATATCAATTCTTGTTCGATTTCAAGCTCTAAATCGCTTTCTGGAAGGTTATACGCGCACTGATGCGTAAATATAACCAGTTCAATGCAACGAACACTCCGGAATAGTGAAATAGGCTTAACATACCTTAAATAACCTTTACTTAACTTAGAAATAAGTTTTGAAGGCTTTGGTATGGCAAAATCAAGTTAAATCGCTTACAGGGACTAAAGATGACACACTGCGAAAGTATGCCAATTTGAACAGTAAAGACATTCCGGAACATGGCCATAAGTTAAACATACCATAAATATCCTTTACATAGCTTATAAATAGGCTTTGAGGGGTTCGGTGTGCTAAAATAAACTTTTGGGTCATTCAGGGACTAAAAGCGTCAAAAAGTGCACAAGTTTGCACTTTCGCGCATAACTTACGTTCTGAATACATCCGGACATCCAAAAATTTATGTAAGCACTAAAATATTTTATTTTAGTGTTTGGCATAAGAAAAATCCATTCGTCACGCATTTTGGATCGTTTTTCGCGCTTGTGCGCATTCCGTCGTAATTAAGCGAACATCGCGTTCGTACGACCAAACGAACCAACACCCGACATATTTTTGAGCATGTTTCATGTCCACAATGATTAGGCATCATTTTAGGGCCTTAAAGTTGGCTTTAAGGGCCTTAGAAGTGTCGGGAATGGCCTTTAACACGTGCAGGGACCAAAACAGTCATTTCTGAAACTTATGTCTGATCAGACATGTCCAGGCGGCCCGCCTGAGTTTTGGTATATCCTGAAGCGGGCCGCGTCAGCCTCTCTGATTAGATAATAACGAACAATGAGCAGATTCCAGCTGTTTGATCCACAACCACACATTCTCAATTGCCCTTTCAGCTGATTAGAAGCCATTTTTAGCCACCATAACTTTCCAACAAGTGTACGCACAAGATTCGAGCACGGTTTCCATGAAACGATCTTAACGGTTACCCGAAAACTATAAATACCCACCCCCATTTGCTTCAAACCCACAAGAATCTGGTCAAAAAGACTCTAAGTTGGAACCATTGTTTCATACCTGAGTTATTTTGATCTAGATTAGCATTCGGGACCCTTCGTAAGTATTCTTTTGTTCTTTTATTGCTTTTCGTGTCTTTTCGAGTCTGAAAGTCAAACTTTGTTTGACTTTCTGCGTTGACCAGTTTATGGTCAATGTGAAGTTCGTTTGAACTTCGCAACGTGAGTGTAATCACGTTGGTTATAGTCCCTTGGGACTATGCCTACTGATTACCACGTTGTCTAGGGTCGTAGGGTAAGCGATCTAATAAATCGCTTATACCTTTGAACCCGACCCATTTGGTCGATCATTAGGATCCGACCAAATACATTAGGTGACCATAATAGGTAGGGAATAACCTTCCGAGGTTATACCCTATGGTCACATCGTTCGAGTAGTTGTATGATAGGTAGTTTATATGCCTTAGGTAAATTACCAGAATACCCTTTTCATGTATAATTGGTAATTAAGCATATGTAACCTAAAATTTTGTCACATAACTGATTATGTAACATGTTTAGGCATATAACACTTGTCATAGGACTAGTTAGACGGTCCGAACGCGTTTCACGCGAAAGACGCGTTATAGTAGCATAAGCTACCTTAATGGGTCGCGATGGGTTGAAAGCACTTAGGTTAAGTTTCATTGTAGTATGTAGGCTTTGTTAAACCATATTACATGAGTTCCCATACTCATTTGGTTTACGAGCCTCATTCTATCCGATCTTCCGATCTAGGTCCGGTTTATTAACATAGTTACCTATATTAGGTGCCGTTTGATATCCGCGATCCCTAGCATTGTTTGGTTGTTACTCAAGGACTACTGAGCAATATCAAGTGAGTACATAGACCCCTCTTTTACTGTTTTCCAAACGTTTTGGGGTGGAACACATGTGCCTACTTGTTACTTTCATGCTTTCCTGTTTTCACATCATACACCTGCTATGTTCGTTAGTACATTATAGTACATGATTTCATTACATTTTATGCTATGTATGCCCATTGTGTGCGTACTTAGTACATCGTTTTACATTACATTTTATGCTATGTATGTCCATTTAGTTCATACTTAGTACATCGTTTTACATTACATTTTATGCTATGTATGTCCATTTAGTGCATATTTAGTACATTGTTTTACATTACAATTTGTTGCATATACTCATCCAGCATATGAACACATTATATTACATTTTGAACCGTTTATAACTATTTGACTATGTGAACCGTTGTAAACATTTGACTATGTGAACAGTCTGTATCTGTGAACCGTTTGTATCTGTGAACCGTTTGTATATGTGAACCGTTTGTATCTGTGAACCGTTTGTATCTGTGAACCGTTTGTATATGTGAACCGTTTGTATCTGTGAACCGTGTGAACCGTATTTGAGCATACATAAACATTTCTACAATTGTTAAACATTACATCTTGATGGTTTGGTTTGAGTAAGTGATTAAAGTAACGAGGCGTGTGTAATATGATACAAGCATGGTGGATACGCCGCTGGTACTTCCTATATATAAGTGTTTGTATGGTATTACATATCGTAGCGTTATTTGAATCATTTCAGTTTGAGACATATAACATTTTATACAAATAACATACTTTTCACAATACATTGTTTTTACAAGCAACATATCTTATACAAACTCATTTTACAATGGTTATTCATTTAACCATACATTATTCTCTTATTTATACATATCATCTGATATTATCGTTTTTCAAATGATTTACAAGACAAAGCAAATTACAAGGTTCAAGACTAAACATTTTCTCAAACATAAGTCATGAAACCTATTTTCACAAAACCTATGTATCTCATAGGCATTTTTATGCTGACGTACCTATTTTCACATGTGTTTTTCAGGAGCTGTTGCATAAATTGATCAAGATACACATAGGCAGACTTGGGCTTTAGTGACAATAAAAGATGCAAGACTAGTTAATTATGTTGTATTTCTTTGTTTGTTAAGACATTGTAACACTTTTAATCAATAAAACGAAACTTCAATTGCCATGGATTTGAAACAATTAATTCTATTACAACACTCCCCGATGTTTCCGCCACGTTTTGTATGTTCTACGTGGTCGGGGTGCGACAGTTATCATAACCCATGGGCGGGGGTGGTGCGACTGGAGCAGAGTCGACTTCAGAAGCTAGGTTTGAAGGCCCACCCATTTGCGGGTCTTCATACAGTGGCGGGTAGTGGCTGCCACTGGAGTGTTTGCGGGTGCTGAAATGAAATCCCCCACGCACGGACATTCGTGCACCTGTTCTTCTTCGCCTCGGTGGTTCTGGAGGCAGTTGTTGCTCTGGCGGCGGCGGTGGCGGTGGCGTGACCGCCTCAAAATGTGGGTCCTCGGAGGGGACCCGTTGGTGTGGTGGTAAGTAGCGGTGAGGGGGAGTATACTCCCACTTGTATGTAGCCCATCTTTCAGCAAAGATGTCTGGGCCCCTGTATGGCGAACCATGGAAGGATGATCCGCTAGATATCTCGATGGGATGCGTGGGCGTCCCAGATGGTGGCATTTCTGGATCTGGATCCTCGTCCACATCCATATCCTGCATCTCAGGATAATGATCAGTTGGTCCCAAAGGGTTTTGACCCTCTGGTTCTTCTATCTAGTTTGCCAGGTTGAACTGGCTTTGAAAGTATGGGGTAGGGTCCTAGAAGGCACGGTGCGAACCCGATCGCTGCAACGGTATGAAAGAATGGTGCGAATCACTATGCTCCTCGTCTTGATGAGGTTCGAATGAGTGATGATAAGACGGGGAGGAACTGAGGGAGACTGAGCGTCTCGCTGGCTCCAGATAAGTTCTCCAATCCTCTTGGGGACTAGAGCTAAAGGTCGCTGAAGGTGTTCGCCGGTGAGATGGCCCGGCCTCGTGGTCATTTCTAGCAGTTATTGGTTCCTTGCCTCTTCCACCTCTACCTCTAAAATGTGGCGGCATTGTCTTTGTTCCTGCCAAAACAAACAAAAGAAAGCAACAAAAAGGAAACAATAAGATTAGGATTAGTCCTAAGTTATTTGACTAGACTCGGAAGTCAAGGAATGTGCAAACTGTGTTATTGAGATTAAACACAAAAGGCTAGTGTTTAATTAACTCAATGTTGGCTCTGATACCAACCTGTCACACCCCGATATTTCCACGTATTACCGGTGGGCCCGGTGGGGAGTATCGTGACGTAGTTGATATTATCATAGTCAATTAATCACAGTTTAATGCACAGTGGAAGTCTAAAAGTAATTTATACAAACCGAGTTGAAAGTATAATAAAATATTACATAACGGATTGTAAGTGGATCCACAGGCGGATCTAAAACAGAAAGAAATATTGTTCAATAGACTTTAAGTATCAAAAGCTTGCAAGACTCTGTATTTGATACTAGGAGTAGCCAGCCCATTACGCGTAGTACCTGCACTTAATCTTTTTAAAAAGTACGTCAGTTTACACTGGTAAATACAATTAACTAACTCTTTTGAAAACATTTATAAAATTAATTTGGATGCACAAGTCATAAAATCTTGTTATAACTTGGGACAATTATTTAAAAATAATCTTGTATACAGATTTATATGTTTGTCGTCCATTCAGCAGCCCGAGTTAGAAGTACCGGGTTAAGATTAATAGACACACCACTAATATAATCCCACGGCGAGTTATCCTCAACGAGTGGTTATATCTTTTACATACGCAACTGTCAGGTGTATGGCTACACCCCGTGCTTAAGTCGTGGCCAGTTCAATAAATGAGCCGAGGATATCCAGGACACGGTCATTAACCCCCCAAAGGCATTGCATCAAACAACACAGATTAAAACGGGTTATCTCAATGATTTAACCACTAATCGATTAAAGATTCAATACCCGACCAAGCGGTAATAATTTACCGTATCCCAAGCCCGTATAAGGGAAAATAAGTTAAAAGTATTTACCTGAGCTAAAATATAACTTTATTCTCAGCCGTATATCAAATCAGCAAGTAAAAGTAGCTTTTACTGGGCTCCTAATCTGGAACGAAGGTTTTAATAACCTATTAGATTCCTAACATGTCTTATTTAAGTTATCACTTAGACCGGTTAGTTTTAAAGAAAGGTTTACGGTTCAAAACGCAAGATTAAGCGAAGACCGGATTATAATGTGATTTAGACCCGACAAGTTTGAAGACTTTCATAAAATGGGTAAACTAAACACATTCTGGATTTTGAAGTAAAAATGATAAGGTTTGACCCGTTTCGGTTAATTTTATGCAAACTAGTTACATAAGCCGTACCGAACGCGAATATGCATAACGGGTAACCAAATGAGTCATGTACAGGTTCCACAAGTTAATATGCTTTAAATATGTTATGATATCAGTAGGATACTGTCCATTATGCCCAAAATGAATTTAAAACCAATTAAAGCCTGTAAGGGTATTTTGGTCATTTTAAAGTTTATAAAAGTGGTTAAATAGCAATCACTGAGGTTTTGGTCTAAAATAATCAGTAAAAATATTTATTTTAACAAGTTATATCAGTAAGATATCATACATATGTGAATTTTATCATTTATGGCCAAACTCTGCACAGTAAGGGCATTTTGGTTATTTCACATATGCTTTAAGGGTCAAATTTGAAAATCTAAGTTCAAAACTTATACTTACTGTTAAAGTATAAAAAATTATTTATAACATCAGTAGGTAACAAGTCTTAGGTGCTAAATATGGTTTTAGACCATACTATGCGCCTAAATCGCATAAAAGTCGGTATTTGACGATTTTCGGGTTATTTAAGGAAATCTGAGATTTTTATCAGCTTCAACTGTTTAAAATATATTACTTAACGTATAAAATCAGTAGAAAAAGGTTGACATGCAAATGATGCATAAAACTCATTTTATTAATGAAAATGGCATTATCATCAATTATCGAGTCCATGCAAGAACTCTATGTTATGATCAGTATAAAATTTGACAAAAAAATCCAAAAATCCCTAAATATTATATTATAATAGTGGGTAGCATGTTTGGTGGCAAAAATTGGGTTTAAATGTGATTTATGCAGAAGATGCCATTTAATTAACAAAAAGCTTTTGTTTTACGATATCTCGCATAACTTCTATTTTAGACCATGAACTGATGTCAAATTTTTAGGACATACTTATAATTCAGTAATAAAGGTTTTTGTCCTCTCACATTTTCAAAAATCTCTTTTTTATATCAAAAGGGCATAATGGTCAACTTTTAAGCATTTAATGGAAACATGCAAATGATTCAGATTTCAAAGGAACCATATAGTATAATCTCATAGGGTTATACTAACATGTAATATGGTCCTAAAGGAACCCTAAGGCATATCTAAACTAAGCTAAATCGGGTTAGAACTGAAAGTCAAAGCAAAAGTCTACTTTTGCGACTTTCGGTTGCGAACCGAGCCTAAACTCAGAATTATCGGGTTGAACATGTCTAGACATGTTCTTATATTAGTTACCAAGTTATTTATGTGTTAAAACATGATTTATAACTTCAGCATTATCAGTTATGAATTATTTTGCAAAAACTGACCCGTTTGACTTTTTGTTAATAAGTTTGACCCGACAATTGACTAAGATAACGTGATAATTTGAAGGTGCCCTTTTAAGGGTTTAACACCTACATAATTACCAACACATAGCCACTTTCAATTCGAATAATGGCTGGACCGTTTGTGATTAATCACTAAGTCAAAGCTTAATTACACTAACTTTGACTTTCGGTCATTAAGCTAATAAAACTTTAACTAAGGAAGCTAAGAACACTTACTAGAGTCCTTAGCACGAATTTAGAACTGAAGAAAACTTCCTTGAACACCAGGAGGCTCCAGAGAGTGAGCTTGAGTGAAATTTCAAAGTGTGAATGAACACAAGAACAAACAAGGCTCTTATATAGGAAGTTTGATGCTCTAAGATCTTTGCATTTGTCCCTAGGATGTTACCAGATGCTCCCAAGTGTCCCTAGGACAGTAAAAACCAGTTGCACAGTCCCTGGTATCGAAAAACTAGCATGCAATGGCGGTGGACAGGCTGCAACATGCAGCTATCCAGTTTTTCTGTCGCTGGCACTCTTACGTGGCCCGCGTAAGAATTGGAGAGGGCCAACGCTACCCGCGACAATCGGTAAATCCGGTTAAAAGTTTCCAAACTTTGCATTTTCAGTCCCTGGTCCATATTTAATTTAAATAGCTTTCTTTTATTGCACTTATGACCCCCATAGTTAACTTTTAAGTGTCTTGGGTCACTATTTAACTTCGTTAAGCTCCCGGTTAGTTATGAAATCACCCGAAATGTACCTTAAGTGCGTAGAAACTCCATGAAATCATTATTCGTTATTCATGGAAGCATAATGGAGTATTACAAAGCTTTTGGGATCGTTAAAAGGTCACTCAGAGGTAACATTTAACATGTTGACACATTTAACCCCTATGCTTCGTAAAATCCTTATTTTAAGCACAAACGACTTTCTATGTCCGACAATTTATTCATTAAAGAATACAAACGTCGTGTGAGGTCAATCAGAGGCATAAGAATGGCATGTTGACACTTTGGATCCTTTTACTTACATATTTACATTGTTTGACAATTTTAGTCCCTCGGAATCAATTCATTACATGATAAATCTTCATGACACGTGACTTTATTATATTTGTCGTGATTTTGCGAGGTGTTACATGGAAGTAATGAAATTTGAAAGGGATGTTTATCGCTAAGAGACGTGGTGGGGCTATACATACTTCAAGACTGGATTAGACATGCAAAGCTTGCCACGGTGGGATATCCGCGATCTTGGAAATTTGGATATGATCAATCCGACCTACAACAGCATCGAGCTGATTTTGAAAGACTTATTTTAAGAGAATGCAATCGCGGATTCACTGTCTTAAAACCCCAACGTCCATGTAGAAGGGTTTCGAAGACAACCAAGGATCCAATTATCGGTAAAGGCAAAGTCACGTGGGTCATCGACCCTGCTAAAGTTGTGATGAGGATCAAGATCCCTCCGGAGCATCCAGTGACGCTCACAAATTTCAAAAAGTGGTTTTACAATGGAAAAACAGGTGAAGCGGTCATCAGATCAACCTCAAATGAAGATATCCGTATTCTGGATCCAATGGATGTCTTCATGTTCTGCTTGTCCGATTTGAATGTTCTATATGACCACAAGATACATGTCGGTGCTAGAAACGAATACAAGGAAGAAGGCATGTTGTTTCAAAGGGCGGTGGAACGAGCAAGGGAACGAAAGATAGCAATGATGGATATAGTTAACATAATAGAAAATCAAAAAGAGTGAGACCAAGCTAAGAAAAAGAAGAGTAAAGAAAAGAAGAAACAAAAGTCTCCAGCCAAGCAGAAAGATCCATCACCGGAACCAGTTGCACCAGAATCTCAACCTCTGACCTCATCCACATATGAGGTCACTATGGAGGATCCACTTGTCATCAGTGAAGCTATTGTCAACCAACCACCACTTGAACAGACTGCAGATCAGGCTGCGACAAATCCAGAAACCGAAGCTCAAGATTGAAGAATTATCAAGTATGCAACGATCTAGGGTGAATATTGTGAGAGCTTATGAGATCGTTGGTACTTGGTTTTATTAGGTTTTGGATTGTTTTGTTACGTTTTAGTATGTTATAGATAGTTCAGGGATTAAAGTGTAATTTTAGTGAACTTGCCAACGCAGCGTATTTAAAGTCCTGGCATATTTATTAAATACGCCAGGAAATCTATGTGTGTATATATAGTTGTTCAATGAAAAACCTTCTCCAAGTTTCTTGAACAAGGTTCTTGGTGATATTCTTGTGTTGTGAATCTGATTATTGTGCTAAATCCGAACATCCAGGTGCTTGTAGTGTTATTATCATATTGGGATTCCATAAACAACACTTGTTGTTTGATCCTTGCAAGATTCTTCATCTTCATCTTTTTATTTTCTTAACTTTCACTCATTCAAACACCTAATCAATAGGTGTTTGGGTGTTATCAATCAAACCACTGTGATCTGGATAGCATTTGGGACTCATACTCTCTTTAAAACAACAACTTTATTCACACATATGAAGAGATCAAGTGGGGATGATTTGATACTAAGAATTTTGATTTTTGAAATCAAGATACGCCCCGCTTGCGGTATGCACATATAATGTATATATGTGTGGGCGCTCGGAGGGCAAAAGTGAAAGTGCATTAATTTTAACGTTATTTTACTAATTTCGTGAAAATAATGTTAAAAGAGGGGGATGTTTAATCATGCATCATGTGATGGCGTTGATAGCCGAAAGACAAGGGAGTACATGCACCAATTGGCCTTTGTCTTAATTGTCGAGTGTTATGTGCCTTATGTCCAAGGTTTGATGCAAAACTACCATCGAGTCGGGGGTCTCACTAGAAGCAGCATCTCTATGCCTGTGGGGTAGACGTAAGGCTGTCTACATCTTACCCTCCTCAGACCCTACCTTAGCTTTGCTATTGGTGGGATTTACTGGGTATAATGATGATGATGATGATGATGATGATTTTTGAATCAAGAAAAGAGAGAATGGGAGATATCAGGTGATGATGATTTGATGGTGACAATAGGTACAAGAAGAGAGAGAATGAGAGCATTGGGAAAGTGAATGCACCTTCACATATATATATTATAATACATAATATGTAGCTACTGGCATGTTGGTTTTACCCAAATACCCTTCAAAGTGTTTTTGAACCAAAAGAATGTAATTTATTTAAATCAATAAAGTCTCTTATTTCCCCAACCATTAGATCATCAATGGTCATAAATAGAGTTTACTAGGATTTCTCACTACAAATAAGTTTTTATTTATCCTTTCCCTTCCCTGTATATAAATATACACACACACTTTCACAACTCATATAAACTCTACAAAAACATATACTCACCACTCACAAAAACTTAACAAAAATGGATTCCCCCACATCTTCCTCATATGTTGCCAATTATTATTATAAAAAGTTTTTAGCCGATGAGGGTGAGTCGACCGATGAGGAAGAGGCGGTTATGAGTGCGTGTGAACTCGCGGCGAGGTATATGAAACACGTTAGTCGGCCTCCATGCTAAATTTTGCAAAGAAAATATACGGTACGAGACCGAGTGTCGGCAAATGCGTGTTTGATGAAAGATACTTTGACGAAGCGCTGACTTACCTAAACCCAAACGTTTTAGGCATCGTTTCTAGATGAGTAAACGTTTATTTCTACGCATTTCCAGATATTTGGAAAACAAGTTTGATTACTTTAAGCAAAAACCAGATGTGAGAGGGACGCTTGGATTTACCGCTATTCAAAAGTGTACTTCAGCGCTACGCTTGCTTGCGTACAGAAACACAAGAAACATTAACGACGATTATTTAAAGATGGTTGAGAAAACAAGGCGTGATACCTTGGAGTATTTTTGTCACGGTACACTACAATCTTTTAATAATTATATTCATTCATATTTTTTAGTTAGTTTAATAGTATATATATTTATTTTTTCAAAGGAATAATAAACTCGTACGGTGCACGTTATCTGAGGAAGCCCACTTGGTATGATCTACAACAAATTTACGAGGTGCATTATAAACATGGTTTACCAGGCATGATTGGGAGCTTAAAGTGTCGTCATTGGACGTGGTATAATTGTCCAATCCTATGGTGAGGTCAACCCACACAAGACGATCAAAAAGGACCAACAGTTATTCTTCAAGCGGTTACCTCACACAACCTTTGGGTTTGCTCGGCTTACTTTGGTGTCGCGAGGTCATGCAATGACATAAACACTTTTGAACAGTTGCCAGTGGTAGAGGATTTTATTTCTGGCAGAGCACCAAAGACATCTTTTTATGCTAACAGAAGCTACTACCCACACGGATACTATTGGAGTGATGGAATATATCCGAAGTATTTGATTATCGTGAAGACTTTTAGGAATTCGTACAATGAAAAATAGCGCATTTTAAGAAAGTTCAAGAGTCTACACGAAAGGTCATTGAGAGATGCTTTGGGGTTCTTCAACAGCGTTGCTATTATTTGAGAAATCCTTGTCGTGCATGGTCCAAAGAAAAAAATGAGAGATGCTATATATGCTTGTATAATCATGCATAATCTGATATTAGAGACAAGGAAAAGTGATATGTCAAAATTATATATGGGACAATGCTCACGAAAATCCACAAGCAACAATGGATGAAAGAGTGAACAATGCGAATCAAATGCGTTCTGAATAAGCACATTCCGCGTAAGCAATGGATTTGGTCCAACATGCATCGTAAGTTCGGTATATTCCAAACGAGGGTGATGAAGAAGAAGATCACGACGAAGGCCCAGATGAAGACGAGTACGGCGAAAGTACAGATGAAAATTTAGAAGAATTTTAATATTTGTGCGTTTTTTAGTTTTAATGAAATTTTAATTTATTTAATAAAATATTATTTGTTTTAATATTAAAAAAAATAAAAATAAATAATTAGGTAATCATTACAATAGGCATTATACCACTACACCTTTTTTAACTGCAAGTCCCATATTGTCTTTTTGCTAACCAGACCGCTACATGTTGGATCATGCCAAAAGAAAGGCTTAAGATTCACCCACCACTTCACATGGTCTAAAAACTCAAACATCTACTGTTTAGTCTAGGGATCTAAAGTGTTATGTAATTTTAATTTATTTAATAAAATATTATTTGTTTTAATATTAAAAAAAATAAAAAAAATAATTAGGTAATCATTACAATGGGCATTATACCACTACACCTTTTTAACTGCAAGTCCCATATTGTCTTTTTGCTAACCAGACCGCTACATGTTGGATCATGCCAAAAGAAAGGCTTAAGATTCACCCACCACTTCACATTGGTATAAAAACACAAACATCTACTGTTTAGTCTAGGGATCTAAAGTGTTATTCATGGTAAAAAGAGTGTTATTCTTTGAAATATTTTAGAAAGTTCTACTTTGAGAAGATGATTACGTAAAGATGATGTCATGCTTTAGTAAGAAGGGTGGAACAAGTCAACCAAAGTGACACATGGTGCGCTGAAATCAGCTTGGAATTAATGAAATTGCCAACCTCCATTCAGTCAACAAAATTCATAAATAATTGAGACTATGACTATTAACAACTACTGCTCTTTTGATTTTTATATGGACAAACACGCAAAAGCCTGCGAGGATAATCAACATTCCTTTATCCCTTTTGCCTTTGATACCTTTGGCGCGCTAGCTCCAGAAGCCATCCGATTTCTTGAACGGGTCCAACGGGTTGTTCACAGCAACATTTCGTCTCCTAGAGATCGGGGTTTCGTTTTTACTAGGTTAGGTTTCGCTATTCAAAAGGGGGTAGCGGCGCAACTTGTTGCCCGCTTACCGGCTATCTTGGTGTAATTTGTTTGGCCTTATATATTAATATTATTAAAAAAAAAAAAAAAAAAAAAAAAAATTCATTCATTTATTATACCAAGTAAACTATAGTGATGGTTTTGTGTATGCAAGTGCTATGTTGTTTACCTTTTGTTTTTACAAAACTATTTACTCAGTGAATATTGTTTATAAAACTGTAACATATTTCATGAACAGACATTATATTATAGTATCAACCTCTTGTATATATCCTATTGATTCTCATAATCAAGTCATTCATAGTCTTGATACTATGTGCCAGATTGTCAAATAGAATGTTTAATAGTCAAGAATGTCTAATAGTCAACATGCTTGGTGTAGGTATCCATCGTTTAAACAATTAAGATTATATTGATTTGTTTATTATAAAAAACTCTCAAATAATATCATAGCTACAAGGCTGTACTTACTAACCAGTAACCATATATACATATCTAGATTCTTACAACTTCACATGTACGATCACGAGCCGAGCCAAATCGAGCGGACATTTGCTCGTGTTTTGCTTGTTTACAAACCATACCAGGCGGAGGGGCTCATTTAAAACCGAGGCTCAAATCAAGCGAGCATTTTCCAAGCAGTAAATATTCCGAGCGAACGTCGAGCGAAGTTCGAGCGATTTGGACAACGATGTCGCCCGATTTAAATTTGCTGAGAGAGAGATAGGAACAATGGTTTTTATGTCTTTAAAAACAAGCACATTTAATGGCATAATATTTTTCTTATGAATACCAATGTTGTGGCCGACGAGCCGATAATCATATTGCATGAACAGTGACGTCGAGAGTAGGAGGTGATCGACTTAAGGTAATGACATGAAACATTGAGGCGATTAGCAGACTGTCGCTTATCACTTTAGGGTTTAACTTTTAGATTTGATATTAATTTTTTTCATTGGTGTGATTGGGCTAGTACGTATAGATATAATTGTAAATTTGTATATAGTGGACCAAAATCAAATAGATGGTATACTATAAATTTAATTTATATTTAAGGGGGTAAGATCAAATAAAAAGTTAATTTTTCCTAAGTAGGATGAAAAAAAATCTTAACCATTCATTTTTCAAATCAATGGTTAAGATGAAAGTATAGGAGAAAGGATGAGTGTAAGGGTATCTTGGGAAAATCATATTTATAGCCTTCTCTCTCCACATGCATATTTCACCCCGACTTTTTAAACGTTCATAACATTTTTATACGACATTATTTTTTCATAAAAATTTCACCATAAAATCAAGCGTCTTTTTATCTTTAATTTGAGTACCATATTGCTATATAAAATATGAAGACTAAAAAACCCCACTAAAATGTGTTGTATTTTTATGTTGTATAACATTTTTTTGTACTGGATTTTTGTACTATATTTTTTGTGCTAAATTTTTTGTGCTGAATTTTTTTGTCTTAAATTTTTTTTCTCCATTTTTTGTGCTAGATTTTTTTGTACTACATATTTTTTGCTAAATTTTTTCGTGCTATATTTTTTTGTACTAGATTTTTTTGTGCTATACTTTTTTGTACTACATTTTTTGTGTTATATTTTTTTGTACAAGATTTTTTGTGCTAGATTTTTTTACTAGATTTTTTTGTTGTATTTTTAAAAAACAAAAGGGGTGCCACATGTCATTTTCACTCCTATTTCTAAGGACCAAAATACCCTTCATTCCTACTTATTAGGAGTGTCATATGTTATCATTACAATCCTTCTTAGTCTACTTAGGCAAAATCCACTTTTTAGTGGATTCTTCCCTTATATTTAAGTATATATGTATGTTTGTGTATATATATAGGTGTGTGTATATATATGTATAATTCATATTTGTGTATATGTATATGTATATGTATATGTATGCTAATTAAAAATAATAATTCGTGCCGAGCGGACCTTTGCTCATGTTTGGCTCGTTTACAAACCGAATCGAGCAGAGCGGCTCGTTTACAACCGAGCGTCAAAATGTACGAGAATTTTCCGAGCAATTTTCGAACGAGCAACGAGCGGCGAGGGGTTTGAACGGCCCTACATATACTTACTAATTAGTATACTGAGTATGATGATGATGATGATGATGTTTGTTATTTTTTTACTGTAACGTTAGAAAACGTGTTTCACATTACAATTTTACAGATACTTACTAACCACTAACCATGTATACATCCTACTACATCATGCTTATCAATTTTTCACTAGCCACACCAATACACCATCAAGATAGTATGATATAAGGAATCAAAATATTTATAATTTATAAAAAGAAAATTGTATGACAAGAGGTTAGTTTGACATCTATGGTCTCCACTTGTGGTGGATGGAGTGGTGGAAAGGATTTGGTTTTCCTAGGATGGCCAAGTTCGATCCCCACACCCATCACATTTGGGGGAATGGCAATGAACGGGTGGAGGGCCAGTTGGTTCGAAACCCGGGAGCCACCCCGAGTTTTCTATTACAGTGCATTTACTCCAGAGAGTCCCCGACTCTTGTGGAGGGTGCAACTACACGCTCCCGGTTAATCGGGTGGGCAGTGGGCTGGAAATTTTCTCGGGGAACGCCTTAGCCAAACTCTGATGCACCAAGCGTGGGCCCGGTTAAGACAACATAGCCTTGGATGCCGGAGTGGGGCGGAGGGGCCTACCCGAGTTATAGGGTAGGTGCGATCTCTATCGCCTGTTGTAGAAATATCGCCGTTCAAAAAAAAAAAAAGTAATCAAGATAGTATGACATGGTCTAGTCCTGACAAGTTGGTAGGGCGGACCCACATAGAGTGAGTTGGGGTTCCCGTGCCTTAATGCTTTTAAAAAAATTAGTAGATTCGGTATATTAAATTGTAAAAGGACCCCATAAATACAATTAGGTGGGCACTACAGAATGAAAAGGAAAACTGGTGTAGTGGTAAATCCTGCTCTTTGCCAATAAGAGGTCATGGGTTGAATCCTTGTATAGCCCCTTTTTCCTGTTTTTTTTTTTAAATATAGTTCAAACCTCGCTTTGACCCGACCCAAACGAGGACCGACCCGAAAATTTTAACGTTTTTTATGAAAATTTTGAACACCGAAAAAATGGACCCATTGGAAAAAAATCTTGGGTCAGCCACTGCAAGTTGGTCTAGTTAACCATTATTTTCTCTGTTTTAGGTCCCAAGTTCAACTCTACTAGCATCACTTTGAAGGACATTGGTGGCAATGAAGTTTAGAACTAGGCCTTTCTAGAGGTCGCAAGTTCGAAACCGAGCTGAACTGGGTTTTACCGTAGTGGGCCTTCGGGCAGACGGGTTTTTCCGGGAAGTGGTGGCTCGGGTATGCATCCAACTATGACCGTTATGGAGGAGGGAATGCATTTACTCGATTGAGGACATCTCATGATTCTTATCCGATGATTTAGTTCCATTCAAAGATAAAAAAAAGTATGACATGGTCTTAGTAATTAAGATAGTATGACGAATGTGATTTGTCACGCAATTCAAGAGGTCAACTCTTTAAATCATGCTCTTACAATTATTTTCGGGTATGTCTAAATACACCATCCTATTTACTTGTTACACCACTCCTTGTGAGAGGAAAAATAAGGTTTTTATTATTCTCATACCTTTAAATCTTATTTTTATATTATTTTTCACTCTTTCTTTCTGTATATATTTATGTATGTATGGAGAAAATTAGAGGAGAGAGGTGTGTTATACTATGTCTAAAAAATAATAGACCATAAACTCAAGTTTATGAGATGAGAAGGATGTAACAAATAAATAGAAAGGGTACGTTTAGTCATGTGAATAGAAAAAAGTATTCTTAATAGGGAATCCCGCCTCAAGTTTTTGTGAGAAAAAAGGTACATCAATGACTTTAAACTTATCAAAAAGAAAATACCTGGCTTTCATTGAATATCAAAACATTTATATATTGCCTTTTAACTTCTCTAAAGAAAATATCTTGGCTTAACTAATTAAAATGTTAAAAGTTAAAACATGTATACATCACATTAAAAAGTCTATACAGCATTTAGTTATTCTTTTTAAAGACGAGCATCTTGTTTTGATAACTTTGTTGGATCGGACGGTGTGGTGCAACGTCCTCAACCATCTCAGCTAGATGGCACTTCTTACACCACTCTGTCTTCGCCAAGAGAGCAGAGAGGTGCTATCCTTAGCCTTCACCAAATCCATAGCGAGCATTAGAAGAAGTAAGCCTTGTTAACCACGTGCATAAACCAGTCAGATTTGGTTTTATTATTATTTTTTAATATAGTTAAAAAAGAGGCAATATAAAAAACGTTATTATACGCTGTGTAAGTTAACAATAAAACACCGCTTATATATCGTCTACTTGACACTGATTTTTTTTTTGAATGGCTAACGTTACACACCATGGGGATCGAACTCCTGACCTCTCCTATCCTAAGCTCTATCTATACTCACCAACACCACTGGGTTGGGTAAATGGATACTTGACACTGATTTAACATAGGTTTTATCCTAAAAGGCTAAAACCAACCTGGCCTTATAAATGAACGGAATATTATTAACAGAATCTAATCGATTATCTTTTTAACCATTTACGTTTCATACCACTTTTCACGATCTCATTCAACTTTTAATCAGAAAAGTTCACTTTCCTTTAAAATATTTATAATTTATAAAATTAAAAAAACAAAATCCCTAAAACAAAACAATAACAAAAAACACCAAAACTACATTTAAATCGACGACTCAAGCGTCGGAAAACTAGAACACGAATAAAAATCAACTCCAACACCACCGTTCTCCGTCACGTGACCACTATTCTCCGTCACGTGACTCCTCGCCGGAAAAGTACCAGAAACCGGAATCCGTCGCGTATTATTATTCTGAACATCAAGCAAGTAAGCTGACGTGTCCAACGTCGGCAACAGCCCTTGCAACTTATTAACCAACGGCTGCCGGAGCGGCTCCGGCTTCAACACCGTAAAATCCGGCAACTTCCCGTCAGCTAACTTGACTCCAGTCACCTCCTGCACCATACGCCTAAAGTTGGTCGGATCCGTCTGAATAAACGTGGTGGTAGCACGTGACCTCGCACGTGACTTCCTCTTGGCCGCCGTTTTACCCATCGTGACACCTAGACGGTTAGAATGAGAATGAGAATGAAGTTTGGATCCAGGTGTTTCGGGATCGGATCCAGATCCGGATCCGGTTACAGTTGAAGGAGTAGGGCTGCAATAATCACTGGGATTGAATAAAAAAGAGTTGTCGGAAATGGGTTGATTGAAGAGCGATTGCTGTAAAGCAAGGGTCAGGGCGGAGTCGGTTTCTCTGGCGAATGATGTGTCGGGGTAAAATGGATCGGTTACGAGGGATCTGAAGTTCCATGGGGCCAAATTGTCGAAGGAAGCCATGTTAGTGGAGTGTTGTAGAAGTTGATGTGATGAGAATAATAATAATAAAGGTTTATTTTGAGTGCATTTGGGGGTGAATGGAATGGAATGAAATGGGAGTAGAAGAAGGGAGGGGTGGAGGTTGTTGATAAATAGAGTGGGGAGGAAGAAAAACGCGTTTTCTGATGACACGCGTCAAAGGAGGTCGTGTCACCATTGGGGTACGGAAGACGACTTATCTGCTTGCCAGTACAGCTTTGACTCATACAAACCTTCATTTTTATTCTTTTAATTAATATTTAATTTAATTTAATTTAATAATACAAACCTTTATTAGCGTGTTGAGCGGGTTTAAGTTTATTAATTTTGAGTACTTCGTTTGATTCCATAAAATAGGAATAAATTGTGAATCGATATATAGAGGTGTTATATTAACGTTTAATTTGATTGTTTTTTTGCTTTCAGTGATAATTGAAAGTTGGACCGAAAGAGTGTGTAATCGAACCGAATAACAGAATATAAATTCGGTTATGGTTTCGGTTAACACCGAATAACTTATTTTAACCAAAATGTCAAGTTTAATCATTGTTTACAGATCCAACACAAAACTATTTACAATGATTATTTGTGAATCTATATTGAACCAAAAGATAATTAGACATCCAAGAAAATTCTACCTCAATTTGTAATCCAAATCTCGTACACGTCAATTAAAACCTATAAGAGAAATAGACATTCACAAACTAAAATCCGAACACAGTTGATTATTAACTAAAACCAAAAAGTAAAACGGATTAAATCTATGAGAAAAGAGACTTACCTGCATAAATACAAGGAGGTGTGGAGTGACTTAAATGTTTGTGTAGCTTCAACCCCTTGCTCGTTCTTGAGGTTATCCCAACAATCTTTTGCTTGACCTTTCAATTAGCCGGTTACATAAGCCATGAAATCACTCACATCACAATGGGTTCGTTCAAAGACACCTTCCATGTCGCTTATCCACCTTTGACAAGCGATCGGGTCTACCTCTCCGTTATAAATCGGGGGTTTACATGCCATCAACTTGTCGTATGGACAAGCCTTCTTTTCCTTGGCCTTATCTTTTTCTTGGATAAAGTTCTCTTTTAGCTCATTCATTCTACCCTCTACAACCGATAGAATTGTAGTTTGTAGCCTATCCATAAATTGGGGTAGACTAGTCTCTAGTGCCTTTACAACTTCCTCGTAGATCTTTTCTCGTATTTCCTTTGTGAGGAGAGGTACCGTGTCATCACCGCCTCCTCCTGACATTGTTAACGCTAAAATGTTCACAACAAATTGATAAACATTTCATTTAACTATTCCCATATTATCATATGAGAATTTATTCTCATCGTTTGTTAACACCCACGATGTATCTTTCTTATTAGGTTTGGCTAAATCTATATCTTGCCTTAACCACGTATACTTGATGCATTTCCGGGTTTCGAGTGCATAAATACATCCCTCTCATGCACTTTCAATCATTTTCTTTTCTAGTATGTTTCATGGTAATTGTTTCTTACCGGATTTCACAATCAAGTATCGAACTGAACACATTCAACCTAAGCTCTGAATACCACTTGTAGGACCCGTACTAATAAAACGTACGGAATTTCATAATTTATAAAAGTTGTAATATCACAAAATAGAAACATTTAAAACTTTGATTACACTACATTAGAGTCTTAAAACAAAAAATCAAATTCGTCATAAGTTAAATAAGTTTTAACAAAACGGAAGCATATATCTTGGTTCGTGTTCGGTTCTTCGTAGGACTTGATCTTCATGCGATGCATCAATTGAAGTACCTATCATGCCAATTAATTTTCTAGCAATTAGTAATTAGAAGGATTGAGAGAAAAACTGAAACCGTGTGTCAAAAATTAGTGAATAAATATTTTTTGAAAATAGGTCCCCGTCGCGCCACACGACAAGATACTCTTTCTCCGTCGCGTGGCGCGACGAGAGACAAAGCAGCCTTGCCAGAGTTGGTGATTTTCCAAGCCATGACCATTTTTTTACCATTCTCAGCATAACTCAGCTAAAACACCTCCGTTTTACCCCAAACTTGTTTCTAAGCGCTCGTAAATCATTTACCAACATGTTTAATCCATAACCCTTAACATGGATTCATAAATTGTATGATTTGTGCTCCCGTTACCCAGTTTGCATTTACGTTTATTTGACCCATTTTGATATTTAAGCACCTAAAGCTCAAATCATCCATAACTTTTTAATGAGATTATTTTCCCAGGATTATACCCATTACCCGAGCTTAATAACTTCATATTCCACGCTCCGAATACTTGGTTTGCCGGAACACATATTCGACCCATTTGATGTTCAAGTTTGTAAACTTAAATCATTCACATGAGCTTATGTTATTCACATCTTTCCGCAATGATTAATTTCCTATGACTTTACCCTTTACCCGGGCTTAATAACCTTGTGTTTCATGCTCTCGTTACCCGGTTTGCGTTAACACTTGTTCGACCCATTTAAGATTCTAGTAATTGAACTTAATTTATTCAAATTCATTTCAAGAAATCACATCCTTTCGATTACGACCCATTAACCGGTTTCATCGCTTTGTAGTTCGCGTTCCCATTACCCGGTTTATGCTTACCCTTACAACTTACACATTATCCGGGTTTATATGAAAATCTTATTCACGCTCCCGTTACCTAGTTTGTGTTTTACTTCATTTTGACCTGTTTGGTTTGTTCTTGTGAATACCATCACTTATGAGCAAACCAAACTCGTGTATATCTAGTTCACAACCATTATACTAAACCAACCATATTAACTAATTTAAGAAAAATAACGATGCGTATAGTCACGTACCTTAGAGCTTTCATTTAAGTCTCGTGTCGCTCCCGGCTTTATCACCCACTCTATCACTCGAGTCGCCTATACAGAACAACCAGTCCAATTGTTAAATTTCCATCACGATGACCATTTTACCATATTTACTAACAATCAATTGTATGGTTCACATCTCATTTTCTTCTCATTCATTATTAGCCTAATATTTTCATTCAAGGATTTTATCACACACCTTAAGTGCATGATTTCCTAGCTTTTCATCTAGTCAAGTTTACTAACCTTCATACTTCAATTTCTTAACATTATGAATATGTTTTCCACCAAAAATCAATTCAATAATGCAATTATATCTAAAAAGATTATCATAAATGGTTAGGTCATACCACAAATATGGGGTTTTTCATTCTTAAATCAAAACCCATTTCATAAACTACCTGAGCAACTACTCATGTGAAACACATTTTCAATTAATTCACATAATCGATGATTAAACTAGACAAGAACACTCCTATTGCCATTAAATCACTAAATTCACAGTTTCACTAACCAATTCATCATTTCATGGATTTCTCCAAACTAGAAAACTTCACTAAACATGAAATTTTAACATACCTTGTGATCCTCTTGCTTAAGTGATCACTAATTTCAGTTCATGCATAAGATTTACAAACTTTTAGCCTTTCAGTTTAGGAGATTTAGAGGATTATGACAAAATGGGGTTCTTCCCCGTATTTCTTTGTTCCTGGTTGACACACACACACACACACATACCGTGTGTGTTATGTTTTAAATTTTATTTTATTTTTAAAACACCACTTTCCTTTTTACCAACTTTGGCCCCTCTAGTTTATTTTCCTTTTATAAAAGGCTCCCATTCATTGTTTTTATCAACTATTATCATATTACTAACTATGTTTGAATATTCCTAGTTATTGTGCTACAATATTAACTAAAAGTATATATATATATATATAACCGTATAAATATAATATATATTTTATATCATTCGATATTTTTTGGGGTGTTACAAGTCCACCCCCTTAAAGGGGTTTCGTCCCCGAAACATGTTTACGTACCGAAAAGAGAAGGGTATAGTCTTTTCATTTCTTTCTCGGACTCCCAAGTGGTGTCTGATCCCTTCCGGTGTTCCCATTTCATTTTAACTTGATCAATTTCCTTGTTCCTTAAACCTTTCACCTTTTGATCAAGGATTGCAATAGGCCTTGCCAAGTAGTTGAGCTTATTGTCAACTTCAATGTCATTAAGGGGAACGTAGGCCGTTTCATAGGCTAAACACTTCCGGAGGTGAGAAACATGAAACGTATTATGGATCCCACTTAATTCCTCCGATAGTTCGAGTCGATAAGCTACCTTGCCCACTTGACCAATGATCTTAAATGGCCCAATAAATTGCGGGATCAATTTTCCCCTTTTGCCGAAAACGAATGATTCCTTTCCAAGGAGATACTTTCAACACCACCTTGTCCCCTATTTTAAATTAAATAGGTACCCGTCTCTTATCCGCATATGACTTTTACCAATCTTGGGTCGCTTTTAAGTGGGCTGGAACCAAATCAATCTTTTTGTTTGTGGCTTTAATTACATCTTTATGGGCGAGTTCTCGATGACCAACTTCCTCCCAACACATCGGAGTTCGGAATTTTCGACCATAAAGCATTTCATATGGAACCCTGCCAATGCTTGAATAATAACTGTTGTTGTATGAAATTCGATAAGTAAACGTACCCGGATAGGAGTGTATCCTTCCTTTCGGCTTAGCGTATCTGCTACCAAATTGGCCTTTCCTAGATCATAATGTATTTCACAGTCAAATCCTTATTTCAATGAAACATTTGAGCTTTGCTTGCACAATTAAGCACGACATCAATAATTCAAGTGAGTACGTAGTCCCTTATTTTACGTTTTCAGATGTTTTGGGGTGATTCATATGTTCCTACTAGTATTTTTCCCAAGTTTTTGAAACATTATGGTTTATATATAAAACTATATGCTTTTCAATAATGTGTGAAACTTGGTGGTGCGTTATCCATAACACGAGTACGTTCATTAACTTTGGCCAAGCCTACCGATAGTATGTTATGGTACCATAGGACTGGCAATCATGTTTTCAAGTTTCCCAGGGTTTGTGGGGAAGTTTGGGGAACGACAGAAACTATGAAAACACAATTGACAAACCCTTTGGTGGTTTGTTAGACGAGTCAGCACATTTTTTAATGTATTCACCACACAACCACACTTGTTTACACAAAGACGATTAAACAAAGACGATTGGTTTATACAAAACAAGGACGACTGGTTTATATAAAACAAGGACGATTGGTTTATATAAAACAAGGGCGATTGGTTTATACAACACAAAGACGATTAGTTTAGATAAAGTCACAAATGGTTTTCAATTAAAGATATTTAAACCATACAAAGTTTTCTTTTAAATCGATTACTTACACGGTTTTACAAAAGAAACACTTTTGCAAGATTCATGGCTATAAGGTTTTCTTATTTATACCAACTTTTATAGTTGGTTAAATATATTGCAATATCAAACACATTTAATACAAGTTTTGTTACATGGTTTTCACTTATCGACTCTCGTAGTCGGACGGGGTATTGCAATACAAAACCTATGTTACTCACCAACTTTACTGTTGACATTATTTTTGCATATGTTTCAGGTGCAAATGTATGATGACTATGAAAACATGCTACACGTAGGACGAACACAGGCCTTAGTGTTGCTTTAAAAGAAAGAACAGTTGTTTGTGTTTTGTTTATGTTCGAAAGACAATGGGAATTAAAATAATCAATACAATGAAACTTTTAGTACCATGTGTTGTGAACAATTTGTAATGTGACTCCCCGACGATTCTGCCGCGGGTTGTTTTACGTGGTCGGGGTGTTACAGATTGGTATCAGAGCTATGGTTATAGGGAATTAGGTTATTAGAAATACTTTTGACATAGACTATAACCTTCCTAGGGCCCGAACGTGAGGTAACTCGCGTCTAGATTTCTAGTGCAATGAATATACAAAACCATCACCTATACTTAGGTGATTACAAAACAATAAAATGTCATTAATCATTTAGCCAAATTTTCAAATTTCAAGAAATCATCATCTACTTCTAGATGATCTATTTTTTAGGCTTTTAAGCCTTAAAAGTTTTCAAGATCTCATCAAATTTTGGGTTTTAATAATGTAAACATGTGCAATCAGGAAGAGTGGATGCCTGTACCCTGAGTTTTCTATCTAAGGCTAGAATATTCGTAAAAATCCACATAATCGGAACAGTCACTCTTACCTGGGAACTCTTGGGGCGAGTGTCCACTTATAGGATAAAGCATGTCTTCGCGATACGTTATAAAGATCCATTTACTTTGATTAGTCACTATATTGTTTATTCGTTTGAAGTGATGAATAAATGATTACAATCCTTATGCCTCATCGATATTTTAACATTTCTTTTTCACTATCCTATATCAAACTCACTTGTTTTCCCTCATGATTCATTTGTCTTTTAGAATGCCTCCTCGTCGCAACACTACCCAAAACGCTGAAATGGAAACTTTGATCGCCCAGCAAATGGCAATGATACTTCCAAACCATGTGACCCAACTCAATCAGGCTAACAATAACAACAAAAATGTACCCATGACATGTAACTACAAACAGTTCAACTCGGCTAAACCCCTCAAGTTCTATGGGTCTGAGGGAGCTACTGGGCTCCTACAATGGTTTGAAAGCACTGAGAGCACTTTTTGCCATTGTCAGTGTTCCAATGAGCAGGGCCGACCCTGAGAATTCATGTACCCTGTTCGAGCTCGAAAAAATGTGCCCTTAGGCCTTAAGGAAATTGGGTATTGGGCTCACTAAAGCTCAAACCTAATGTCAGTGGGATAATAACTAATCTTAACCATAAGAATAGTTTTGTAAGTGGGCCTATGTTGGTGTTTGTATGGGTATACCCCATTAAAAATGTTTTTTTTACATATACATATCGGATTTAAAAAAAAATAGCGTGCCCTTCATAATATTGGGCCCTGTTTGGTGGTCCTCCCCGCCCACCCCAGGGCCGCCCCTGCCAATGAGCGCAAGGTAGAGTTTGGTTCGAGTGATTTCCAAAAGAGAGCACTCACGTGGTGGAATGGAATAATGAGAGACCGTGGTGCGAATGAGGCTATGGAACTAACTTGGGATGAACTCAAAGCTCTCATGATGAATGAATTATGCCCACGCAATGAGATGAGGGCACTCGAGAACGAATTCCATAATCTCAAACAACATAGCAGCGAGAATCATGCCTACATAGATCGGTACAAAGAGTTAAGTCTGCTATGTCCCGCCATGGTCACGCCCATAAATCGGGCCATTGAAAAATATATTGATGGCCTACCCGATCCGGTTCAAGACATAGTCACTGGTAGTAAGCCAGCTACCGTTAGGGAGGATATCGAACTAGCTACAACCCTAACCGAATCTCAAGTGAAGAAAGGAAACTCTTCCACAAGGATGGAAAGAAGCACTCTGCTAAGCCTACCCCAGAGAAACCAAAAGAAACAAAAGCCAAATCCCTTAGAAATTCTAAGAAGCGTAAGGCTTCAAGGAATTTTGTTGTTGTCACCCCAACCAATCAGGCTATTCCCAACCAACCAACTCAACCCCCAGCAAGGAAACCTTATGCAAGTACTGCACCTTTGTGCAATCGACGCAATGGTCACCACCAAATCAATTACCCTGTCGTCAATGTACCTTATGTGGATGACTTGGTCATTTGGCCAATGTTTGTCGATCTGTTCCAAACCAAGCTATCCCAAATCCTGTTCAACCCCAAGCAAATCCTGTTCGTCCCCATTTTCCACCAGGGTCTTGTTACAATTGTGGCGAGATGGGCACTTCTAGAATAACTACCCAAAGCTTGTTAATGTTAATCCAGCCTGTGGATGTGCATTTAACATGAATGCTTACGAGGCTCTTGCTAATAACGAGGTAGTTAACAATAAGTTCCTTGTTAATAATCAACCTGCTTCTATTCTTTTTTATTCGGGTGCCAATAGAAGTTTTGTATCCTTAGATTTTGAATCTTTGCTTTTGATGCTTCGAACTAAGCTAGGAAAACCATTGACGGTAGAAATGGCTAGTGGCAAACCTCTTGTACTCGATTCTATCATATGTAATTGTTAACTAAACCGGAATAACCATCTTTTTCCCATTGACCCCACACCTATGCAACTTGGGAGTTTTGACGTCATAGTAGGCATGGACTGGTTAACCAGACATCATGCTGAAGTTATGTGTTTCGATAAGATTGTTCATGTGCCTTTTCCATCTGGAGAAATCTTAGAATTCTATGGAGAGAAACCATCTAAAGGACTCAAACTCATGACTTGTACCCAAGCCCAGAGATACCTATGAAAGAAATATGTAGCCTTCTTGGCACATATCGTAGAAGATAAAAGCAAGAATAAGAGTATTCAAGACAACACCATTGTTTGGGATTTTCCCGTGGTGTTTCCGAAAGAACTACCTGGTTTACCTCCAGTACGCCAAGTAGAATTACGCATAGACCTTGTACCTGGTGCCAACCCAATTGCCAAATTCCTTTACCGTCTTGCACCGTCTGAGATGCAAGAGTTAGCAAAACAACTCCAAGAACTTTCGGATAAAGATTTCATTCATCCGAGTTTCTCAACTTGGGGTGCTCCTTTATTGTTTGTGAAGAAGAAGGACATATCTTTTTACATGTGCATCGATTATCGTGAGCTCATCAAACTCACGATTAAAAATCGATATCCCCTACCTCGTATTGCTAATATTTTTCATCAACTACAAGGTGCTACTTGTTTTTCCAAGATCGATCTCCATTCTGGGTATCATCAGCTTCGTGTACTCGAAGTAGATATCCCCAAAACTGCTTTTCGCACCCTATACAACCATCACGAGTTCACTGTCATGCCTTTTGGCTTGACAAATGCTCCTGTCATTTTCATGGACTTGATGAATAGGGTTTGTAAACCTTATTTAGATAAGTTCATAATTGTTTTCATCGATGACATCTTGATTTATTCAAAATCTCGAGCAGATCACAAACATCACCTTCGTTTAACAATGGAACTCCTAAAGAAGGAACAACTTTATGCCAAATTCTCCAAATGAGAATTTTGGCTTAAGGAAGTTCAATTCTTGGGTCATATTGTCAAAAAACAAGGTATATATGTAGATCCCGCCAAAATCACTGTGATTAAGGATTGGAGTACACCCGCTACTCCTGCAGAAATTTGTTCTTTTCTTGGTCTCGCCGGCTATTACCGCCGCTTCATCGTAAACTTCTCCAAAATTGTGGTACCCCTCACTTCTTTAACTCAAAAGAATAAATCTTTTGAGTGGGGAACCAGACAAGAAGAAGCCTTCCAAACTTTGAAACAAAAGGTTTGCGATACTCCTATTCTATCCTTACCTAATGGCAACAACGATTTTGTTGTATATTGTGACGCCTCAAATCTAGGCCTTGGAGGTGTTCTCATGCAAACAGACAAAGTCATAGCCTATGCATTGAGATAACTGAAAATCCATGAAAAGAACTACACAACTCATGATCTTGAGTTAGGTGTGTAAGTTCAGGATCCGGCAGGTTTAGATGAAAGCATGCATAGAAAAAAGCTAATTCGGTAGAAGTCTTGTAAGAATAGTCATAAGTAGAAAGCTTCTATTAATACCGAAAGAGCATACATTGTTGACTGGCTGGAGAGAGCATCAACAATCTCTCCACCCAAACTCCCAAAACTTTACAACTAATGAACACACGACACTATATATACATGTGAGATTAGGATGGACGAGTACTTCTGTGCGGGTGTGCTTGTCTGTCAGGATGTAGTTGCATCCGCACGAATGAGTTACATCCGTACGAAAGTGTTACATCCTTACGAAATTACATCCGTATGAAGTTACATCTGTACGAAATTACATCCTTACGAACCACTCTCGTCCTCTCTCCAAAGTCATGTGTTCATATCTCCACTATACAATATTCAACACACGCTCTATCTAGCCTATTCGCATAGTGGTGGACATATATAATACGCACTAATAAATTCCCCCTTGGCCGTCACTTTCGAATCTTGATCTTTGAATATGAGAGCCGGGTTAGAATATTTGCAACTTCAATCAAGCATTTGATATCTTCAGATAATTACCCCTTGATCGATGATTCGGGTTTGTAATATTCCACCTGAAATGAATCTTCAAGTTTTAGTTTGCACGGTTCCAATCTCCTCTGATTTGCTTAACTATAATCTTCACAAATAATCATCAACTTGAAACTAATTGATGCAGCATCTCTGTTTCAACATTAATCACATCCGTGTTCGGTTTTGATTTACCACTTCAGCTCAATCTCTTAATCTTCAAAAACCCAACCAGCAATTGATAGAAACTTCGAATCACCACACCGGTAAACTTCAAGTCTATGAATACCCATGAAAATATGAAATCCCGTTTCTTCGTAATCATCTTTAAGCATACTCCTGAATGATTGATTAGTGTAAACAGTAATCTCCACAATCAGTAAATCTTCGTCGGATCAAATATTATGGTAACACATTCAGATTTGAGAAACATTCTTCCACAATCAGAATCACAATCTTCCTCTTCAGTCATGATAACAGATGTATAGTCTTCTATGTTAGCCCCGACAACAACTTAATCAACAATCATCATCATTCCCCGACGGTTAGTCCGAAAAGCAATTCATCTGTTCGAAGATTAACCATTCTGAGACTTTAGACTATCACAAACCCGTGATATCTTTTAAGTATCAAAAATACTAATGCATCTCCTGATGCAAATCCTGCTATCCGGCTTGTACGAAGACTCGGGACTCAAACCCTAAGACATAAGATATCAATCTGACCACGATCTGAATAATCTAAATTTCCTATGATCATGAACTAATTAATCCAGATCTTATGCATCCCCGGACAATCTGAAAGTCGGAATCAACCGAATGCTATTGCACGTCTGAATTTCAAAAATGCCGGAATGTCAATATATTCTAATGAAATTTTTTATTCCCCATCATTTTGCAAATTCTGACCTCTCTAAAACTTATTACGGAATCCCCCCCCCCCAAACTTGGCAAATTCAGTCCTCTCTGTTCTTAGAAAAACTTAACTATGTGGAAAATATGTCCTTTTGGTCCACAAAAGTGCGTTTTTCATCATTGCGGATTTTTTCTTGTTGGCCCATTAATAGTCATTATACCAAATGGTAAACATCTGCATAGCTATCAATGACTACCCCACTATCTTCAAAACTATGTGATCTCATCATCATATTTATTCTCTGAAGCCCCCAACGATGTCCCCGAACAACCCGTATTTGTCGTTAAAATCTCAAAAAAAAAAATCAATCACCAAATTTTTTCTGGATACTCGTCTTGTCACCACGAAAAAAAATGCCTCTTTTTTAGGCATTTTGGACACTTTCACGTGGGTGAGAACCTTTCGTGCGAATGAAAGGTTTTCAAACGAAAGAAGATTACCTTTGTGCGGACGTAGTACGTTCGTGCGGACGTAGTTCCTCTGTTCGAACACTGCTGATTCAATTTTTCGATCCTAAATATTTATTTCTTCGACTTTTATGATTATTCTTTCACAGACTAGGTCGAAATTCATTACTAATCAATCTTATGGTCTCAATTTTACTTTTTGTCCGTGAATTGACCATTTATTTGATGATTTACGTCTAAAACCCCTAAATGTCCATAATTCATTAGCGCAGGTGATTGAATTAATTGTTATATCGATTGAATCAGTACCGTAGCTCTGATACCAATTGTAAGTTCAGGATCCGACGGGTTTATACGAAAGTTTGGATAGAATAAAGCTAATTCGATAGAAGTTCATTCGTGCGGATGTAACTACATCCGCACGGACAAGCACATCCACACGGAAGTACTTGTCCGTCCCAATCTCACATGTATATATAGTGTCGTGTGTTCGTTGGTTAAGTTTTGGGAGTTTGGCTAGAGAGATTGCTGATGCTCTCTCCAGCTGGTCAAGGATGTATGCTCTGTCTGTATTAATGGATGCTTTCTTCTTATGACTATTCTTAGGAGACTTCTACTTAATTAGCTTTATTCTATCCAAACTTCCGTCTAAACCCGCAAGATTCTGAACTTACAATACATCCTTATGAAATTACATCCGTATGAACATCTCTCGTCCTCTCCAAAGTCATGTGTTCGTATCTCAACTATACAATATTCAACACACGCTCTATCTAGCCTATTCGCATAGTGGCGGATATACATAATATGCACTAACAAGGTGGTGTTGTCTTCGCTCTCAAAATTTGGAGACATTACCTCTATGGCACTAAATGTGTGGTTTTCACTGACCACAAAAGTCTCTAACATATCTTCAATAAAAAAGAATTGAACACAAGACAATGACGTTGGGTTGAACTTCTGAATGAGTATGACTGCGAAATTCGTTACCATCCTGGTAAGGCGAATGTCGTAGCCGACACACTTAGCCGTAAAGAATGTGTCAAGCTTCATTGTGTTCGAGTCCAATCAATTATCTAAATACGTATTTTCCAAGCCCAATGTACTTGTGTAACCCAAGGCATGATGCGTAATGAACTTCCATATAATCTTGAGCTTCAACTTCAAAGTAAAGATGATGGGTTACTCTGTTTCTTAGACCGTTTTTGGGTTCCAAACCAAGATAATCTTCGTACATTGTTGATGAACGAAGCCCCAAGTCTCATTATTCTATCCATCCTGGAGCTGACAAAATGTACATGGATCTTCGTACCCAGTATTCGTGGCCGGGTATGAAGAAGGACATAGCCTTGTACGTGTCCAAATTCCTTACTTGTCTTAAAGTTAAGGCAGAACATCAAAGTCCCTCCGGTTTGCTTGAACACCTTGAAGTTCCAGTATTGAAGTGGGAGAACATTGCTATGGATCTCATCACTAAATTACCACACACTTCTCGAGGTCATAATGCCATTTGGGTAATCATTGACCGTCTGACTAAGTCAACACACTTTTTTCCGATTCGCGAGGATTTCTCTACTGACAAACTTGCTAAGATCTATATTGATAAGTTTGTATCTCGTCATGGTGTTCCTTTGAACATCATATCAGATCGTGATGCTCGTTTTTCTTCTCGTTTCTAGAAAACCATGCAATCTTCCATGGGAACCAAATTGAATCTTAGTATAGCATATCATCTTCAAGCTGATGGAAAAAACCGAAATGACAATCCAAACACTTGAGGATATGCTTAGAGCTTGTGTGATTGAATTTAGTGGTTGTTGGGATTCGCATCTGCCTTTGATCGAATTCTCCTACAACAAAAGTTGTCACACCAACATCAACATGGTTCATTTTGAGGCTCTTTATGGTTGAAAATGTTGTTCACCTGTCTGTTGGAATGAAGTTGGTGAAGCTCAAATCACCGGAAAAAATCATGAAAATTCGTAATAACCTTATGATGGCTAGAAGTCATCGAAAGAGTTATGCTAACAAGCGACACAAACCTTTGGAATTCAAAATTGGTGATCATGTTCTTCTCAAGGTATCCCCTTGGAAGGGTGTGATTAGATTTGGGAAGAAGGGTAAATTAGCTCCTCGTTTTGTGGGACCTTTTAGGATCATTGAAAGGATCGGAAAGGTAGCCTATAAACTCGAACTACCTCCTAAACTTGGGAACGTTCACCCAACTTTCCACGTATCCAACATGAAAAAGTGTTTAGCCGATGAAAACCTACACATCCCTCTTGACGAAATCCACATTGATGACACTATGCATTTTGTCGAGAAACCTGTGGAAATCATGGACCGTGAAGTCAAGAAACTTAAACGTAGCTGAATACCAATTGTTAAAGTTCGCTGGGAATCCAAACGTGGCCCAGAGTTTACCTGGGAACTAGAGGATCAAATGAAAGCGAAACACCCACATCTTTTCTCACAAGTCTCCTCTAATACAATTTCGGTACGAAATTCCCCAAAGTAGGGGAGACTGTAACATTTGCAACATTTCAAAGGTTGTACACTTTCGATCATTTCTGTTTTTAATATAATTTTATAATTTATTTACGAAATACGTAATCATATGATCGAGTAAAACGATATTCACAGCATTTCCGGAACAAAATCCAAGTTACATATGCCTTTATACCTTTCAAATAACCTAAACAACGAGTTAGAAGGGTTAAAAATAGCAAACAAGTGATAATACAAGTCAGGGGGCCAAAACTGCCAAAAAGTGAAACTTTTTGGATTAGAGTGCCTTGCGGACCGTAAGACATAATGCCTTGCGGTCCATAAGACATGTCCAGAAGCAGAATTTTTGCTTGTCCTCCAAGTTGTGCCACCTATCTTCAAAACTTGACACCTAGCACCACCTTTGCCACCTTTAATCTGGTCTTGACACTTGTTAGGACACTAAGCAACCTTAGGACACCTCACCTAACACTTGTCAAGCTCTCCTTGACCCAAATTAGTATAAATTGAAACACCCCGACCACGTAATACAACAAACCACGGCGGAAACATCGGGGAGTCATGTCACAGAATCACTTTTTCACAACACATGGTAATTGAAGTTTTGTTTTATTTCATTTCATTAATAGACTCATTGTTTTGACATAAACCAAAGAAGTACAACAATTGTCTTTCAAGTTTTAAGTCACTAAGGCCCGCGTCCATCCTATGTGTTGGCAAGCAATCAACAATCGTCACGCAACATAACCTGAAACATATGTGAAAAACAGTTAGCATAAAAATGCCGGCGAGTACATAGGTTTTGTAGGTCAAATTCATGGCTTTGAATTCATATTGCAATACCTCGAATGACTACTAGAGTCGCTAATTGAAATCCTTGTTTTGAAAAGTGTTTGGTATTGCAATATGATTAATCAACTAAAACAAGGTGGTTATACGTTTGAGAAAGACCTTGTTGCCAAGAATCTTGACCCAAAACATTTGCTTTTGTAAACCAAATTGTAAATCGTCCTTGTAATAAAACTTGCATGGTTTATATCATTTAGTAAACATCATTGTGTGTTATCGTTTGAAAACATTCGTCCAAGTGATCTAGATAATGCTACGAAATGTATTGTGATATAAGCATTTATATATAGGAAGTACCAACGACGTATCTGTAACACCCCGTTGAAATATTCTCGCACATACTAGCTCGTCAGTGGCTGCGCTTTAACTTTCGGGATGAAAGTCCTTAAAACTTGGGGATAATGTGACACTCTAGGTTTTTCCGAGCGACTTTCTTCTTGTGCTAACGTTATGTGTACGTAAATTATTAAATTAGAACTTGTTATTTACTTTTGTGCATCGTGTAATCCTTTCATTGTGTTATGTGTAAAATTATATATATATTTATGTGTGTAAACATATGCGACTCGAAGCCCCCGAACCACTGTCTCGACTCGAGACAGCCTAGTCTCGGCTCGGGATGGCTGGACTGAAAACAGTTGGGCCGCACCCCCCCTTTTGGCCCACTTGGGAACCCATTAGGGTGCACTAAGGAATGGGTATAAAACCCCATGAGGCCAGCTGACTTTCCCCTTTTGTGCAATAGCAATAATCATCCCAAATCCCCAAAAATTCCCTCTCACTCACTCCCACACTCTCCTACTTCCTTTCACTAAAACCCCTAGCCACATCATCCTCTCCTCTTGTCTCAGATCAACAGTAGCAGCATAAGACCTTGTTTTAGCTCGCATTCTTAGCAAGAAGGTTCCTCTAGGCTAATTTCCACAGCACCCTCACACTCGAGCACCATCCGGTTAGTGTTCCATAACTATTAGATGACAATGCACTATAGTGATGCTTGGTTGATGAGAGATATACATGCTTAGTTTAAAGTGTCTCTTTGCATGATTTGTATGATTTAGTGGGTTAAAAATGGTCAAATGATGTAGATGATGGTTTAAGGGTAAATAAGATGAATCAACGATTATATGTTGAATGATGGACACAAAAATCTGTTTAAACAAATGATAGTCCTTGGTGTAGTTATGTGTTGATTTGGGTAAATAATATTGTTAAACCGATGATTGTGTGTTAAATGTAGGAGTCGATGATGACGTCTAAATGGTGTAACTGTTTTGGTTTATGCTTGTTCTGAATAAACACGTTTACAAAAGATGAAAACCCTAATAATGAACTGCATGAATGTGTGATGAATATGTTGATGAACTATTTGAAGATCATTGAAAATATTTGAATTTGTGATGATTGATCTGTTTTGAGTAGTGTTGGATAGTGGAAACATGTTAATGTAATCTGATTGGATAGTACATGCTCCTGTAATTTGATTGGTTAGTACAAGGTTCTAGAAAAATTCCACCCAGAATGCGACTCGAGATCTCTTCATGATAACTCGAGACCAGAGCATGCATCAGGAGACTCGAGACCGGCATGGTTACGACTCAAGATCTCCTGATCTCGACCCAAGACTGAACTTGAAACCTCAAAGGTTGTGACTCTAGAATATGCTCAACTCGAGACCAGCTACAATGACTTAGGAGCTTCTGGTTGCGACTCGAGACCGTATAATTTCAAGTCGAGACCACCTGGTCTCGACTGGACTGCTTGACTCCGTTATTGGGCCGCACTGTGTGATAACCTGTTTTGGGGTGTGTGTGTTTGTTACCTGCTACTGGTTGAACTGGACTGCGTGACACATGCTGTTGTTAACCGTTAGAATGATAGAACATGCCCAATAACGTATAGGATACTGGTGTGATAAGTATGCTATGTGCTAGATATGTGTAGGTTATATGCGACTTATTTGTACCCAAGTCTGACCCATACTGGTAACCATATTAGGACGTGGTTGACCGGCACACACTTGACCAAGTAAACCATCTACCGAGAAACCCAAGGTGAGTTCACACACAAAAAGCATGCGTCCCAGGGAGGGACACCAACAAACTACCATCTTTGGGAAGAATACTTCAAACTAATATTTTCGGGGGAAAATATGAATGGGTACTTTTAAATTACTATCTCCAGGGGAGATACGTTTGGATATTATTTATAAATCACAACTAGTAAAACTAAACGAATCTCTATCATGTAAAGTCCCTGCTTATAGTACCGATTAATCGCCAGGGGCGAACGGGTTATTAGTTGATAGCGCTATTAGGTTTGACAACCTCACACCGTGATCGGGGGGATCGGGCGTGAACTAGTGGACCTTGCATCTTGGTCAATGATGATAGACATTGACTTGGGGCACAAAAACTTCTCGTCAACAGTTTCGGTATCGCCAGTTTAGTAAAGCTTTTAGACGGGGTAGCTCCCCATGACGTGATTATAAATGTCTTATCTAAACAACTTACGTTTTCAAAAGTTAAAACTGGACAACTCGTGAACTCGCCAACATTATGTTGATACCCTACTGCATGCTTTGCAGGTACCCAGTTACTCAGGAGCTTGCAGTGTGGGGATGTGTAGTGGTCGTCTTAACCCAATGTGTTGGGTTCTATAATAAACTTGAACTATGAACTTATTTAAACTGTTTTGCCTATGCTTCCACTACTTACTTAAACTGTTATTTGAACTTAAAACTTTGGAACTCTAATTATGGGGCTCACTAATCTTTATGGTTGGTGGACTTTACTATTATTAAATTGCTTGTTCAATATGATTGGTGGCTGGATCCAGGCCAGTCACACGCCTCGCGGTAGTACCCCGCATGTGGATTTGAGGGTGTGACAGATTGGTATCAGAGCCATTGGTTATAGTGAACTCGGTTTTAAAAAGAAAAACTTTTTGAGAAAAACCAGACTATAGCCGGTGACTCGCAACGACACTACACTCCAAGTTCAAGACTCAACGTAGTAGACCTCATGGCTCGGACTTGTGTTTACTTGCTTGTTTGTTTAATGTCTATACTATACATACTAGTGTGCCTAGTTAGATATATACACATCCCTCTTCTATCTCATTCTCGTTACACTACGGCATCGCACTCATATTGTGTATTCTGGTTATGAAGACAATGAGTGGACGCCGAAGAGGAAACGTTAACATGACTCAGGAACAGTTCACTAACCTGATCAACACGGTGGCTGCAGCTTTCGCAGCTCACCCTGGAGGTAATCTCGTTACTTTAGGATGCTTAGATCCTACCCCCGGTCGTCTTTTCACCCCTAAATCTATTCGCTTCACTTTTCACGATAGGTCAGCCTGCACCAGCGCAACCACGTGTTTGCACTTTCAAAATCTTTATGGATTGCAAGCCTCTCCCTTTCAATGGCACTAAGGGTTGCATAGGTCTTTTACACTGGATTGAGAAGGCCGAATCAATGTTTGCTGTATGCGAGTGTCCTACTGCTAGTTAGGTGAAGTTTGCTACTAGTACGCTTGAAGGAAACGCGCTCTCATGGTGGAAAGCGCAGATTCAGATGCTTGGGTTGGAAACTGCTAATTCTACTACTTGGGAGGATTTCAAGAACATGATCAAGGAAGAGTACTGTTACAGGGATGACAACCACAAGCTCGAAAACGAGTACTACGAGCTTAAAATGGTTGGATCAGAAATTGAGACCTACACCAAGCTGTCCAACGACTATGCTGCTCTCTGCCCGAACATGTCTCAGCCTGCTTATCGAAGGATCGAGCTGTACATCAAGGGTTTGGTCCCTGAAATCCAGAGTTTGGTCACTTTAGCCAACCTCACTACAATTCAGCCAGTCATTCGTCTCGCTCACCGACTCACTGATCAGGCTGTGGAACAGGTCAAGTTGCCCAAAAGGATCAGTGCTACTACTGGAGCTTTTGGTGATAACAAGCGAAAGTGGATTGGAAATCAGGGTAAGGATGCTAACCCCACTCAGGCCCCAGCTCAGGAAAGGAAGACTGAAAAACAACAAGGGCCCTCAGCATCAGGGAGGTTGAAAGGACATCTCCCCAAATGTAACAAGTGTGACCGCCACCACAATGGGCCCTGTGCAAGAAGCAAGTGTCAGCGATGCAACAAGATGGGGCATGAGGCTAAGGATTGTAGGAGCCCCCATCCCGCAAGGCAGAACCAACTAGAGCAGCAGCAACATCATGGGAATATCAAGGGTTGTTTCCAGTGTGGAGCGGAGGGGCACATTAAAAGGAACTTCCCCTAGTTGAATTAGAACAACAACAACAATCAAGGTGCTGGGAACAACAATAACAACAATGGTGGAAATGGTGCAAGAGGAAGGGCTTTTGTGATTGGAGCTGAAGAAGCAAGGAATGACCCCAACGACGTAGCGGGTAAGTTCCTACTCGATGATCGTTATGTTTATGTATTGTTTGATTCTGGAGTCGATGCTAGCTATGTGTCCCTACGTATTAGTAAGAAGCCTAAGCGTATACCTACATTGTTAAACTCTAAGCGCGTCGTCGAATTAGCTAATGGTAGAAGCATCCAGGCCTCACACGTTATTAGTAACTGTAAGCTCGTATTGTCTGGTCAAACCTTTTCCATCGATCTCTTCCCTATCATTCTTGGAAGCTTCGACGTCGTCATTGGTATGGATTGGTTATCCAAACAACGGGCTGAAATCCTCTGTCAAGGGAAAGCCGTTCGTATTCCCCGTCCTTCTGGCGAACCCCTTATCGTTCAAGGTGACAAAGGTGGAGCAGTCACAGGCATCACCTCGTTCTAAAAGGCTCTGAAGTGTTTACATAAGGGGCGCACCGCTATCTTAGCAGTCTTCATCGACACACAGGAGAAGGAAAAGAGGATCGAAGATCTTCCTGTCGTACGCGACTATCCCGAGGTATTCCCTGAGGAATTACCTGGACTCCCTCCTCACCGTCAGGTCGAATTCCAAATGGAGCTAACCCTCGGAGCGGCACCCATAGCTAGCGCACCTTATCGACTAGCCCCTGTGGAACTGAAGGAGCTTTCTACACAACTGTAACAACTATTGGACAAAGGTTTTATCCGTCCTAGTTTGTCACCCTGGGGAGCACCAGTGCTCTTTGTCAAGAAGAAGGATGGCACGTTCCGTATGTGCATCGACTATCGTGAGCTGAACAAGGTTACCGTCAAGAACCGCTACCCAGTCCCGCGTATCGACGATCTATTCAACCAGTTGCAGGGATTGAGCTACTACTCTAAGATTGATCTGCGATCGGGTTACCATCAGTTGAGAGTCCGTGACGAGGGCGTGTCCAAAACTGCGTTCAAGACTCGTTATGGTCACTACGATTTCCTTGTCATGCCTTTTGGAATGACCAACGCACCTGCGGTTTTTATGGATCTCATGAACCGAGTGTGCAAACCTTACCTCGACAAGTTCGTGATCGTGTTTATCGAAGACATCCTGATCTACTCGAAAAGTCAAAAGGAGCATGAACAACACCTGCGTCTTATCCTCGAGCTCCTTCGCAACGAACAACTGTACGCCAAGTTCTCGAAATGTGACTTCTGGCTTCGAGAAGTCCATTTCCTTGGGCACGTAGTCAATCAGGAAGGGATTCAAGTCGATCCAGCCAAGATCGACTCTATTAAGAATTGGCCTACACCAAAGTCTCCGACCGAAGTTTGCCAATTCTTAGGATTGGCAGGATACTACCGCAGATTCATCAAGGGATTTTCGAAGATCGCTCAACATCTCAAGACTCTCACCTAGGGGTGTAAACAAGCCCAGAGGCTCGAGAGCTACTCGTGATCGGCTCGGTTAATAGCTCGAACGAGCCGAGCCTTAACGAGCCCGAGCCCGAGCCTAAAATAGAGCTCGTTTTGTTATCGAGCCCAAGCTCGAGACTGAAATACAAAGTTTGTTTAGGCTCGCGAGCCTAAACAAGCCCATACAAAATTTCAATTTTTTTATATATAATATATTAATAATGATGATAACATTGATGAGCCGAGCTTGAGATGAGCTTTGGCTCATTTAAGTGATGTTGAAGTGAGCTCGAGCCGACCTTTTAGCTCGTTTAAGGTTGTTCTCAAAATAGTTTGAGCCGAGCTCGAGCTTTGGGTTTTACTCGCGAGCTGAGCTCGAGCTCAAAGAAGTAGGCTCGAACCGAGCCGAGCTCGAGCTTCATATAAACCTAACGAGCCAAGCTCTAGCCTGGTCGAGCTCGGGCTCGGCTCGGCTCGTTTACACCCCTACTCTCACCCAGAAGGGTATTGCTTACAAGTGGGATGATGCTCAGGAGTCTGCTTTTCAGAAGCTAAAGGAGAACCTTTGTAGTGCTCCTATCCTTTCGTTACCTGAAGGTACCGACGACTTTGTGGTTTACTGCGACGTGTCTATTCATGGGCTCGGCTGCGTGTTGATGCAACGTGAGAAAGTTATCGCGTACGCCTCTCGACAACTCAAGATTCACGAACGGAACTACAAGACGCATGACTTAGAACTCGGGGCAATCATCTTTGTGCTTAAAATTTGGAGACATTACTTGTACGGTACCAAGTGCACGATTTACTCTGACCACAAGAGTCTCCAGCATATCTTAAGACCAGAAAGAGTTGAACATGAGGAAAAGCAGATGGGTCGAACTCCTTAACGACTACGAATGCACGATCAAGTATCATCCAGGCAAGGCTAATGTTGTGGCTGATGCCCTTAGCAGGAAGGAAACCAGACCTAAGCGCGTTCGTTCCTTGCAGCTCACTATCCACTCGAACCTCCCTGATCAAATCCGCAACGCTCAAGTTGAAGCACTAAAGGCAGAAAATCTCCTAGCTGAATCCCTACGGGGCATGGAGTAATGGTTGGAACTCAAGGACGACGGTATTCACTACGTTGCAGGCCGCATTTGGATTCCATCTTATGGAAACCTTCGAGGACTTGTGATGGACTAAGCGCACAAATCTCGCTATTCGATACATCCTGGCGCCGATAAAATGTATCACGATCTCAGAATCCTGTATTGGTGGCCTAACATGAAAGTCATCATTGCTAAGTACATTAGCAAATGCCTGACCTGTGCTAGGGTCAAGGTCGAATATCAGAAGCCGTCGGGTTTGTTGCAGCAGCCAGAACTGCCAACATGGAAATGGGAGCAAATTTCCATGGATTTCGTTATACGCTTACCAAGGTCCCAAAGCGGGAACGATACCATTTGGGTCATCGTGGACCCCTAACCAAGTCTGCACACTTCCTCGCGATCAAGGAAACCGACAAGTACTCGAAGCTTGCTGCAATGTACTTAAAAGAAATAGTTGCTAGGCACGGGGTGCCAATCTCAATCATTTATGATCGTGACCCACGCTTTACATCCGAGTTATGGCAAGCTACGCATAGATCTTTTGGCTCACGTCTGGATATTAGCACTGCTTACCACCCACAAACCGATGGTTAAACTGAACGCACCATCCAAACACTTGAAGACATGCTGAGAGCATGTGTCATTGATTTTGGAAATGGGTGGGAACGACACCTACCCCTGGTAGAGTTTTCTTACAACAACTGCTACCACACTAGCATTCAGGCAGCACCCTCTGAGGCATTGTACGGTCGTAAATGCCAATCACCTCTATGTTGGGCGGAAATTGGTGAAAGCCAAATTACTGGCCAAGAACTTGTAGTTGAGACTATAGAAAAGATTGCCCAAATCAGACAGCGCATGGCGGCAGCTCGTGACTGTCAGAAAAGCTACGCTGATAAGCGTAGGAAACTGCTAGAATTCTAGGTCGGGGACCGGGTTCTACTTAAGGTCTCACCCTTGAAGGGTGTGGTTCATTTTCGTAAACGGGGCAAGCTTAATCTGCGATATGTTGGGCCGTTTGAAATTACCGAAAGGATCGGTAAGGTTGCTTGCAGATTGAATCTGCCTGAAGAGCTGATTGCGGTGCACAATGTTTTTCACGTGTCCAATCTGAAGAAGTGTCTGTCAGACGAAACACTCATCATTCCTTTCAAAGAACTCACTATTGACGATCAGCTACACTTTATTGAGCAACCGATTGAGATCACGGATCGAGAAGTCAAAACCCTCAAACGTAGCCAGATACCTATCGTACGAGTTCGTTTGAACTCGCGTCGTGGCCCAGAGTTTACCTGGGAATGGGAAGACCAGATGAAGCACAAGTATCCCCAGTTGTTTACAAACGAAACTCCCAGCACTGAAGCTACAACGGAATTTCGGGACGAAATTCCAAACTAACAGGGGAATGATGTAACACCCCGTTGAAACATTCTCGCACATACTAGCTCGTCAGTGGCTGCGCTTTAACTTTCGGGACGAAAGTCCTTAAAACTTGGGGATAATGTGACACTCTAGGTTTTCCCGAGAGACTTTCTTCTTATGCTAACGTTATGTGTATGTAAATTATTAAATGAGAACTTGCTATTTACTTTTGTGCATCGTATAATCCTTTCATTGTGTTATGTGTAGATATATATATATATATATATATATATATATTTATGTGTGCAAACATATGCGACTCGAAGCCCCGAAACCACTATCTCGACTCGAGATAGCCTAGTCTCGGCTCGGGATGGCTGGACGGAAAACAGTTGGGCCGCACCCCCCTTTTGGCCCACTCGGGAACCCATTAGGGTGCACTAAGGAATGGGTATAAAACCTCATGAGGCCAGCCGACTTTCCCCTTTTGTGCAATAGCAATCATCATCCCAAATCCCCAAACATTCCCTCTCACTCCCACACTCTCCTACTTCCTTTCACTAAAACCCTAGCCACATCATCATCTCCTCTTGTCTCGGATCAACGGTAGCAGCTCAAGACCTTGTTTTAGCTCGCATTCTTAGCAAGAAGGTTCCTCTCGGCTAATTTCCACACCACCCTCACACTCGAGCACCATCCGGTTAGTGTTCCATAACTCTTAGATGACAATGCACTATAGTGATGCTTGGTTGATGAGAGATATACATGCTTAGTTTAAAGTGTCTCTTTGCATGATTTGTATGATTTAGTGGGTTAAAAATGGTTAAATGATGTAGATGATGGTTTAAGGGTAAATAAGATGAATCAAGGATTGTATGTTGAATGATGGACACAAAAATCTGTTTAAACAAATGATAGTCCTTGGCGTAGTTATGTGTTGATTTGGGTAATAATATTGTTAAACCGATGATTGTGTGTTAGATGTAGGATTCGATGATGACGTCTAAATGGTGTAACTATTGTGGTTCATACTTGTTCTGAATAAGCACATTTACAAAAGATGAAAACCCTAATAATGAACTGCATGAATGTGTGATGAATATATTGATGAACTCTTTGAAGATCATTGAAAATATTTGAATTTGTGATGATTGATCTGTTTTGAGTAGTGTAGGATAGTGGAAACATGTTAGTGTAATCTGATTGGATAGTACATGCTCTTGTAATTTGATTGGTTAGTACAAGGTTCTAGAAATATTCCACCCAGAATGCGACTCGAGATCTCTTCATGACAACTCGAGACCAGAGCATGCATCAGGAGACTCGAGATCTCCTGATCTCAACCCAAGACTGAACTCGAAACCTCCAAGGTTGCGACTCCAGAATATGCACAACTCGAGACCAGCTACAATGACTTAGGAGCTTCTGGTTGGGACTCGAGACCGTATAATTTTTAGTCGAGACCACCTGGTCTCGACTAGACTGCTTGACTCCGTTATTGGGCCGCATTGTGTGATAACCTGTTTTGGGGTGTGTGTGTTTGTTTCCTGCTACTGGTTGAACTGGACTTCGTGACACATGCTGTTGTTAACCGTTAGAATGATAGAACAGGCTCAATAACGTATAGGATACTAGTGTGATAAGTATGCTATGTGCTAGATACGTGTAGGTTATATGCGACTTATTTGTACCCAAGTCTGACCCATACTGGTAACCATATTAGGACGTGGTTGACTGGCACACACTTGACCAAGCAAACCATCTACCGAGCAACCCAAGGTGAGTTCACACACAAAAAGCATGCGTCCCAGGGAGGGACACGAACAAACTACCATCTTTGGGAAGAATACTTCAAACTAATATTTTACTGGGAAAATACAAATGGGTACTTTTAAATTACTATCTCCGGGGGAGATACGTTTGGATATTATTTATAAATCACAACTGTAGGATCGAATCGTGACCCAAATGAGTCGTTCAGAAGAGTTCTTGTCTATACGAAAGGCGGAAACAGACGTATAGACTGTGAAACAGCTTGATTCTCACTTTAAACGTCTTGTATATTGATATAACACTGTTTACAATCAGTAGACAAACCGGCAGCACCTCGGTATCACACTCTAATTCCGTACTAAATGAGAAACATGAACCACCTATTTATAGGAAAGTAATTCCGCATGGAATTACCCATGACTGTTCATGCGAAATTACCATAACATGCATTCAAACGAAATTACATTCTGTTTAAAACGAAATCAAATTTTTGTCTCATGTGTGCATTCAATTTCCTATTTCATGATGCAAGAGTGATGTCACTTGTATGATGTCATCATCAAGAATGATGACATCATGCTTGTTCAGATCCGCAACGAATCCAAGACTCGATATAAGACGAAGTCGACAGATGTATGCACCAACAGACTCCCCCTCAGATGTTGACGAGTCTTAAGTGTCGAGTCTTCACAATCTTCAGTCTTTATCAGTCTTTGGGCTCTATTTAGAATCTCAATCTGATTCTTGCCTCACTCTAACATTCTTCAACTAATCTCCTCCTCGGATGATGTAACTCTCTCTTGTATTTTTCAGGAGCAGCTGGCTCTAGCAACTTCCGATTTTCTTTCTCTAACAAACTCCCTCTCAACTTGTAATGGGATCATAGTCTGGCTTTCACAGGATCAGGATCGTGATCTGACTCTCTGTCTGCACAGGGTCAGAAACTAGGCTATCCTGCACATCCTTAACCTCAAAATAAGATTTACAAATATAACAAAATTTTAATCTTTGATTACCACTTGTAAAAACATCATTCATTTTCAGAACAATTTACTTTCAATAGACTCCTTTTCACTTAAAAACTTTTCAATCACACTCTCCCAAACCTGTTCATCATGTTCAGCACTCATAATTTTGAAAATCAGCTCTTCAATATCAGTTGTCGAAAATCTTTTTAGATTTTTCAAAATTTTTGCTAAAACACACTGAAAATCTTTTTGGAATTTAGATATAACAGAGATGAAATGCTGTAAAGAAATATTTACATACAATATTTTTGAGAGTTTGCGTAAGAGGATCATATCAGTTTTTGAGACAAATCACCAACACCGTTAAGCTTTAAACATTTTAAGTTCTAAACGATTCACTTAGATTGTCAGTATACTGATCCACTTAAATTTTCACACAAAGTTCAACTGTTTCGAGATACGAGATTAGTGTTTTAGATACTTAAACTTACTCGCGTGTCCCACCTCAGAATATACTCCCGTATACAGATCCCAATATTCAGTCTTACAGGTGAGTATACCTAGATGATATCTGTAAGGGGTTAAATTGCGAAACCGTGAGAGCTCAGGTCAGAACTTCCGTTCAGCAGAGCGATGATGGCTCGACTTTGGTGGGTCCCCTTTAGAGGATCTTTTCTTCAACAGCACATGATTTACATATTTTTTCAATGTTTCATCATTTTTTATGCTGAGGGCGGGCTATATTTCAAGCAAGCGTAAAGTATTCTCCGGGGACTAGACCATTGCTTCCGCAAAATCAGAAGTCCCGGGATAATACCCCAGATATCACTAAGCATAAAGACCTAGTATCTCAGAAAGAGGGGTCCTTCAAACAAGATTTTGGGGGTTACCCATATATCCGAGAGATGTTACCCACGATATAAGCAAGTTTGAATTTAGGTTTATATCTCGTCACAATCTACTAAATGTGCAAAAACCTACTGACACATCATCAGTGAGACCGTTTATCACATTTGACTTTCCATTTCTTTAGCATGCTGTGATCGTCCACTAATGTACTATCATTTCCTCTTTTTGACAACAAAAACTCATTTTTGAATTTTATCATGTTTTTGTATTTTTCAAATTTTCAAATATTTTTGGATTTTCTGAAATTTTTACTCCCCCTAAAATGCAAATACATTCAAAGGAAATTTGAAAACAAACTGTACAAGTAAATTGACAACTGATATCGAATCACTTCAGATCGCCATCCTTTTGGCATAAACAATCAGAACTCCCCCTTACAACAAACTATTTTCCCATTGTGATTTCAAAACACTTAATTTTGTTTTAATCAAATGGTTTTTCCGGAAAATAAGTTTTGTTGATTTTACCAATTGTAAGTTTGGGATTCAACACATTGTTTCTCAATCATATGCAGGAAAAACAAGTACAATTTAATGTCCTTGATTTACCACTTGTAAGTGAAAGACTTTCCTCAACCTCTTGAAAGTTCACTTATCAACTCAAACCACTTGTAAATCAAAATATAACAATATAAAGCTATCACCTGTAAATTTACCAACCAAACCTTTCAAGAATGATGCTGATTCCTGCTCCATACTTACCATCCTGGGAGCTCCGGCAAGGCAGGAATTTATGGTGAAAATGCTGTCACCCAAGCCTGACCAGCCTTGGGTGATTTTGGTGGCAAACACCTGTCCCACCAACATTTTGATTTGTAAAATTCTTTAGCACCCTTCACTTTCCTGTCAACCATCTTCCCAAAAATATGTTTAACATTTCCATTAAACACCTTTTCAGCATCAAAATCCTTTTTATCAGCAAAGAATTGACCTGATATCTCAAATCTACCTTTTGATTTTAGATTATCTTTCGACAATGGCGGAAAGTTTTCCTCGTTCAACTCAGGAACGGAATTAACAACCTTTTTCTCAATAAATGACTCCTCTGATTTTATGGAATCAGACTCACTGTCAGGACTACTTTCAGAACTTTTAACAACCCATTTTTGTTTATTCAAATAAACTTGTCTTTTATAAAATCTTTTTGAACTTTCACCTTCTTCAAAAGTTGAATTTTCAAACACTTTAGATTTCTCAGTTGATTGTTTCTTCTCAATGACAAGTTTTTTTTTTCAATTTTGAGTTAGAAGTAACTCCCTGTTTTGTGTTGTTGAACTGTTGGCAATTCCAAGCAATATGTCCAACTTTTTGGCATTTAAAACAAGTTCTTCTGTCAACTCTTTGAGCAAATTTCTTCACATTCTTCTTTACTTCAGCAAGAAACTCTTGATTTGATTGTTTCCAGAATGGTTTCTTCTGCTCATCTTCAGAACTTCATCCTGAAACAAATTTTGTTTTTGGTTTATATTTTTTTCTCATTTTTATAATTTTCTGAAGAACTGAAACCTAAACCTTTCTTTTTGAAGTTACTGTTCTGGTTTGGTTTCTTTTGAAAACCATAACCAGAACTGTAACCCTTTTTCTTGTTCAATCTTTGTTGAACTCTTGAAGTGTACTTTTTAGGTTTTTCATGAAAATTTAAATCTTTTATTTCAGAAATATTAATTTTTGTTAAAATGAAAACCTGTTTGATCTGTTCAGTTTTGACACTTCTTATTGGAAATTCTTCATTAGAATATAATTTGTCTGAATCATTCAAAGTATAAGCCACTTTGATTAATCCATCATTCAAATTAGATTTTGATAACTAGAATTCTTTATTGTAAACCCTCTTAACCGGTGAACTCGGACTCTTCTCAAACGAACTCAAACTATCTGACTTAGACTCCGACTTTGACTCTTCATCCGTATCTAACACCTGATCGACAACTTTCTTTACTAACTCAGACTCATGATCAGTGTCAGACGCTGTGAATGTGACATCAATATTGTCTGGTAATTCATCAATGATTTCAGACTTTAACTTGATGTTGAGAGCCTTATTTAAACGTTTCTCATTAGGCTTTCTGAACTTTCATAGATTGGAGGCAGACACTTGTTATACTTGACACCTTGTTTCTTACCAGTATCGGTGTCTTCCGTATCTTTTTCCTTGAAAGCTTCAAGACCTGCAACGGTAGGATACACATGATCAATCAAATAATCACATGTTGTATAACTCAACAGTAATCGTTTAATTCTTTCACTCTCAATCTTCTCAAGTTCCACTTCTTTCTTCAACTGTGCACAATCTTCAATGTACTCATTAATGACTTTTTGCTTCGACATTAATGTAGAGTTCATCTTTGTCATAGCAGCTTCAATCTCTGAGTTTGTCTTTTTCAAACCATTTACTGTGTTATTCAGAACATCATACGATTCCTTCACATACTTCACATCACACAACAAATCTTCTTTCATTTTTTCTAACTCAGCAATCCTTTTTTCTTTTTCATCACAGTTCTTGCAAGATTCTGAACATTTCTCACAAGGTTTAGTAACCTCAACTATCTTTTCAACCTCGGCAATCTTTTCAACTTCAACAAGTTTCTCGACTTCAACAAATTTTTCTACCTCGACGATTTTCTCTACTTCGACAATTTTCTCAAATACTAATTTTTCAACTTCAACTATTTTCTCCACTTCAACAATTTTCTCAACTATTTTCTCAGTCACTAGTTCAACATTTGCTTCTCCAGCTTCTGTTTTTGCCTTTTCATCAGCCAGCATTTTTGCTGCTTCCAGCTCCCTCTTCAATCTGGCAATCTTCTTCTGATTCAGCATCTCCATTTTATCTGCAAAAAACAAATTAAAACTATCAGGATCTATACCTTTTCTAGCTTTGTTAAGATATTCTTCCTCATCATCAGTATCAACATCACTTCCTAGATCTGGAAAAATTCAGATTCTTTTCTGACTAGTCTCATCTTCACCCAGGATTCTAGCAACAAGAGCTGTTCCAGGTATGTATTTGTCCCAACTAAATCCCTCAGCAACTTTTTCATCATCTTGATGAATAAGTAAAGCTTTCTTATTTCCATCTTCAATAGCACGAGCACGAGCACGAGCATGTGCAGTTTGTGGTTGTTGAGCAACCTGATGAAAAATTGATTTCTGATAATAATTATTTTTTTCTTGATTCTCGGTTGCTTCTTGGTTTTTACACTCTCGTTTAAAGTGTCCTTTTCCTTTGCAACGGAAACAGGTAACTTTTGACTTGTCAAATCCTAACGGAGAATTAGCTAATCCCCGAAACTCATCTCTTCCTGTGATTTGTTGAAATTTTTCTGCACGTCTAACAACACTAGCCATACACCATTTCACATCCATCAACTCAAGTTTCTCTGCATCAATTTGGTCATAATCTTCTTTTGTAAGCATCAGATTTCCAATTTTGCCAGCAATCAAACTTTCATATGATTCCAACATAGCAACGAGAGATGCCATGTGTTGTTTGGCTATTTCTGGAGACAAATTTTGACCGTTTTGAATGTTCAGAGTAACATTACATTGCAGATTTGTAGAATTCTGCTGTTGCGAATTTGGTGTGGTATGATTTGGATCAAAGCTTGAATACGAGGATGAATGTCCACCACTCTGAGTCACAGTACTTCCCTTTGTTCCAAAAGAACTATCAGCACTGAAACCTGTTTGAATCTTTGGGCTGGGAGTAGCCTCAAATTTGTTTCCTCGGTAGTACAAACTGACATCTTGTTGAGCATTTGGATTCTTCATGATTGCTGTTTTCTGAATATCCAACTCGTGCTCTTCAATCTTCTGAATAAATTGTGCCATATTCATATTTTCAGATTTTCTCATGTGTTTGATAATCAACAGATAAGTTCCCCATTTCTGCTATGGTAATGCATCAGCAAGTTTATCAACCCATTCCTCATCATCTTTCTTTATATCCAATCTTCCCATTAAGATGACAATATCTATCAATGGTCATCTTTGTTGTTTCATGATCAAAAGCTACAAACATGTTGAATGATTTCTTCAATAATGCCTTTTTGTTTTTGATCATATCTGCACTTCCTTTGAATTTCTGAATCAATGCATTCCAAATTGATCTTGCAGTGCCCTCATGTTGAAGCAAAACAAAAATATCTTCTTTAATCGCTTGTTGAAGAATAATGATCATCATTTTTTTCACTTATATATTTCAATTTATCAGTTTCTGAGAAGTCACAAAAAGCCTTTTCAAGCCCACACTCATTTTTCGGTTTCTCGTAATCTTTTTCTAATGAACACCATGCATCAAATTTGTAAGCTTGCACCCAGTTCTCAAATCGATTTTGCCAACCTTTAAAATCTTCAATGTACATCAGCTTCGGTGGTTTCTGATGAGTTCCCGTCTCATTCTCACTGTACAATGTTTCAGCAGCTGTAACTGGTGCAACTGGTGTAGCAAACGCATTGTAGAATTCCTCTTCCATGTTTCAAAGTCAAAGCTTCACAAACACAAACTTTCTTGTTTTAAAAATACTGGTCTCCAACAAGCTGGATCACCTCGTAAAACACTTGCAAACAAACAAACAAATGATCAGTTTAAACGAACTGAATACATAAAAGTGTGTGTTGATGAAATCAATCTAAGACTCGTGTCAAAGATTTGCAGACACTTTCAATGTATTCCGGTATAATCACTGAATGAATAGACCAGAACAAATGGGCCACGAGATATGGGCTTAGAATGAACTGTTGTGATACACTTTTGGGCTTAGAATGAATTGGGCCGAGATTTACACATAACAATGCTGACAACACTATTTAATGATTACTGATTTAACTGGACCTTTGAATTATATTGGGTTTCAAATCCACATGCAAACTGATTGCTGATTGAACCAAAAGTCTGAATTCACATGTAATGATGCGTGACCGACAACATTAATAATCACATGCAAACACTTATATCAATACATGGGCCGACAATTTTAATTGTTTACTTAATTCTGATTGGGCCGCTATGTGAATCACATGGGTCGGATTAATTCTGGCCGACAACAATCAATGGACAAACAAATATGATTGGGCCGATGTATATTGATTAGATCAAATTATGTGTATCACGAGACTTCTGTAATGAAAATCACTTTCACATGCAAAAGCCGACAATTGATTTTATCACAAGCAATTTATTGGACCGTTAATATTGAATAGTGGGCTGCAAATACTTTCAACTTTACATGCACGATTTTTAAAGGCTGACAACTTTATAATACCGATTGATTTTAATTGGACCTTAATATTCACTTAACCGACACACATTAATCAATTTAGCTCAGTTTCAAGCGGAATCAAGTCATTTTTGGAGCGGAATCTGATCTCGTTTGAAATAAGCAGCACCTTCAAGCGGAATTAATAATTTCGTGTGAAATAACAAGGCAATTTCAAACGGAATTTGATTCCGTGCGGTATTATCAAACGTTTTCAAACGAAATTAGGGTGTTTTGGCCGTGATTCCGAATGGAATTAAGGATGATGTCATTTTATGCGAATTGAAGTCCAAACGGAATTACCAATAATATCATATTTTGATTGAATTAAGATCTGGTTTTTTCAAGGATTTATTAAAACACTGTTGTGAATGTTATATGCGAAATTTAAACCATTTTGTCCATAAAAACTTGTTCAATTTTTAATAGAAGATGTAGAAAACAGAAATAGAGACGAAATCAGGCTGTTTTCGTGTGAACTCCTCGTCTTGAGCCCTGATACCACTTGTAGGATCGAATCGTGACCCAAATGAGTCGTTCAGAAGAGTTCTTCTCTATAAGAAAGGCGAAAACAGACGTATAGACTGTGGAACAGCTTGATTCTCACTTTAAACGTCTTGTATATTGATATAACACTGTTTACAATCAGTAGACAAACTGGCAGCACCTCGGTATCACAATCTAATTCCGTACTAAATGAGAAACATGAACCACCTATTTATAGGAAAGTAATTCCGCATGGAATTACCCATGACAGTTCATGCGAAATTACCATAACATGCATTCAAACGAAATTACATTCTGTTTAAAACGAAATAAAATTTTTGTCTCATGTGTGCATTCAATTTCCTATTTCATGATGCAAGAGTGATGTCACTTGTATGATGTCATCATCAAGAATGATGACATCATGCTTGTTCAGATCCGCAACGAATCCAAGACTCGATATAAGAAGAAGTCGACAAATGTATGCACAAACAACAACTAGCAAAACTAATCGAATCTCTATCATGTAAAGTCCCTGCTTACAGTATCGATTAATCGCCGGGGGCGAACGGGTTATTAGTTGATAGCGCTATTAGGTTTGACAACCTCACACCGTGACCGAGGGGGATCGGGCGTGAACTAGTAGACCTTGCATCTTGGTCAATGATGATAGACATTGATGTTGGGATTGAACCCTTCCAGAGGAACAGTTGATTAAAGCCAAAACCGGATCAGAGCAGTGGATCCAGAATAAGCAGATGTTTGTACACAAGCTTTCCCCTTGATAATGGCTCTAACAACTGATGGACACAACTACTGCCTTTCCTAACTGCTGGTGATTCCAAAGGACTGATAAAGACCAAAATGCTGATGACTCAAACAACTGCCTTGTTTCAAGTACTGCTGAAGACTAGAAGCATTGCTGAAGAATAAGTAGTGGAATGAAGAATCAGTAGTTTAGTTTATTTCTATGTAATATATTGTAATCCGTTGTTTCCTATCAGTAGTTGTAATGAGGGCAGTAGTTAGAGTTTGTTAGGAGGTTAGATGTCACTATCATGGTGACGTCAGCAAAGATGCCATAGTGGTTTGAGTGTGCCTATAAATAGAACATTACCCTCTACTGTTCTATTAGCTCTTCATCACTTTTCTTCCTGTACGAACAAACACTGTGAGCTCAGGCTGAGGGGGAGTTTGTTACATGCATGCAAAATTGTAATCGGTGTTTGGAATAAATTTAAGCATTCGGTTCAATGTTCAAACATGTGTGTTAAAAGCATTTCTCCTATTTGATTGTGTGCAAAGTTTATTTCCATTTTAATTCAGCTGCATTACTTGTTCATTTTCATCATTTCTTAAACAAAAACACAATCAAAAGAAACTCAGATCCTAACAATTGGTATCAGAGCCCGGACAGTCAAATTTGATCTAACAATCATTTTGACATAAATAGTTCAGCTCCCAATCGTTGATGCTGATAGTTGTTCGTTTTGTTGAAAAACAGAGTAAGGCTTAATCATGTTCAAAGTTGATTAATCAGTGCCTGTAAAACAACCAGGATGACGTCACAATCACAAGATGATAAGAATAACATTGGTTCACTTTTCAAACCACCCATGCTGAAACATAATGAATACAACATCTGGGAGAGAAGGATGGGTCACATCCTTGCTCAACAGAATACCGGATGTTGGAGATCTGTTGTTTTTGGACCACATGTTCCTATGGTGCCAAGTGCTGAGGATTCAAAGAAGTTCGAACCTAAAAAACCTGAAAACTGTACTGAAACTGATTTTCAAAAGTTTGAACTCGATGCCAAAGCATTTTGCATCATTGCATCTGCACTACCCAATGAAATTTATGCTGGGCTGTTACACTGTAACAGTGCCAATGAATTATGGGATGCACTTAAGGAACAATTTGGGGGAACTGAAGAAGTAATTGAAAATAACAGGGAAATTCTAAATCAGAAGTATGAAACCTTTTGTCACATTAAGGGTGAATCATTAACAGTTTGAGCGATTCAGTTGTCTCATTAGTGAGCTAAGACTTGTTAAAGTTGAATTTGATAAATCTACACAAAATTGCAGGTTTCTTAGATCACTGCCTGAAAAATGGGATACAATTGCATTTGTGACCAGAAACTCTGTTGAGTTCAAAGATCTGACACTGACCCAGCTTCATGGTAGACTCCTGACCTATGAAAGGGAGTTGAATCAGAAAAAGAAGTTGCAAGAGTCTGGAAAAGTTGCTGATGATTACTCATTTGGTAGCACAACTCTTTTGGGTCAGGAAGAATCTGGTAGCAGTAGTAAGGATCAGAGTTATGATCACTACATTGACATAACTGCTGGTGGAGCCTTTAACAACTCTGATCCTCACTCTGCAAATTATGCTTTTACTGCTAATTGTGAAAACCAGATGTCAGATAATTTGTGCTTTGAACTCAATGACTTACAACACTTTGATCCAACTGATCTTGAAGAAATGGACATTTTGCACCAATTGGCTTTGCTTAGTGTAAGAACAAGCAAGTTTTATAAAATGACAGGGAGAAAATTCCCAGGGTTACATGGGAATTTAAAAGTGGGGTTGGATAAGTCAAAGATCAAGTGCTATAAGTGCAATAGGCTAGGTCATTCTAGGGAGTGTAGGAGTCAAACCATTGGTCCAATTGTTACTCATCCCAGCTCAAACCCTAGACCACAAAACCAAAGCACTGTGCACTATTCCCATTATACCCCTGCTGCCCATGTAAACACTGCTCATTATGCAAACCCTGTTCCTGTGCATTATGTTCAAACCACTGTCCCTCAAATTTAGTATGTTCAAGCTCCTGTACCTCAGATTCAAGTGCAACCAGTTGCACCACAACAAGCTGCACAACCAGCAGTGGTTCAATCAGAACAGTAAAGCTTTTTCACCCACGGTTTTGTTGACTAGAGCAGGTTACCTGATGAGCTTGGTGATGAAAATTTTGCACTCTATGCTAATAGTGATGCTTCTAATGATGAATTTTGTCTTATGGCATAAGAGTCAATACCAAAAGAGCTGGATGCTGAAAAAGGGCAAACAAGTGCTGAAACAGTGGATGAAGTTGCTGAAGCAGTGGTTACTGCTGTTGCTGGTGAAATACTGCTGGAAGAAAATTCAAAACCCCTGATTTAACCACTGTCTGACCCCTGGTCTGAAGAAGAAGAAAAGAAGCATGGTGAGAAGGAAGAAAATGTGACTGATGAGAAAGAGCATACTTATGATTGTGCCATGATGGCTGCAGCTAAGGTATCATCCCAGTTCTTGAAAATCTGTGTTTAGACAAATGCATCATAGCATTTGCTAACATTAAAGAGGTGAATGAAAACCTTAGGGATAGAGTGTTGAATGATGAAGTCAAATTTGAAAAGTCTTTAAAAGAACTTAAAAACGAATTGGCTGAAAAAGATAAAGAAATATGCAGTCTCAAAGAAGAGCAAAGCATAACTAAGAACCAACTCCAAACTATGGTAGAAAAATATCAAGTTTGCAAAAAGGAGTTGGAATCCACCCAAATCACTTGTGAAAGATGGGTGGAATCTTGCAAAGGTTATGAAGTCATACTAGAAAAAGCATCTTGAAAGCAATGTAAAATTTGGCATAGGGTTTAGAAAATATGATGAAATTGAAAACACTGCTGCTAAACAAGCTGGTTCTGTTGAAATCACACCAACCAACAAGAATGGCCAAGAAGTTAAGATAACTGACAAACTTGATAACAAAATCACTCTGGAAAGATCTGTGGGATCCTTAACCTTTGAGGAAATTGAGAAATACCAATTTAAACCCACATGGTCTGATGAGTGTGACATTCTTGAGAATTTTAAACCAATGGATTTCACAACCACTGATGGTGTAAAAGCTCCTAAAGCAAAGGTCATTCCTCTCAAAGACATCCCAACAGTGGTTCAAAACTCTTTGACAAGGAGTCTGAGAAGAAGAAAAGAAGAGAAAAAGTTAAAAACCTGTTTTGTGATTTCTGTGAAAAGAAGAATCATCTAACAAAAGACTGTTTTCATCTAAAAGCATATGATATCAACAAAACAAGTGTTATTGTACCTGCTAACCAATACCGAAGAGGTAAAGGTCAACCGCCATACCAAAGGATCCCACATGTTTATGAGGTTTACAAAAAGCCTTCTAAACCAAGAGTGAACATGCATCCATTTGGTTATCAGCAGATCATTGGGCAAGACCCCCAGCAGTGGTTAGAGAAAAACAGTACCAAAACTGTCCAAACCCCTGAGCTAACCACTGTCCATCCACCTGAACTCAACCCAGACACTGTTGAGACCCCAGCCAAAGCCTTATTGGCTTTGGAGACCCTAATGAACTAATCCTTTTACTTCATGTGCAGGGAACTTCTGCATGCTTAGATAGCCTTTGGTATGTAGATAGTGGAGGCTCCAGGTACATGACAGGATGTAGAGCCCTACTCAAAGATTTCAAAATCCATGGAGGGGGTGATATATCCTTTGGCAATAATAGTAAAGGGAAGGTTCTAGGGTCTGGTACAGTACAGTCTGGTAATGTCAAATTTGAAAATGTCAATCTAATAGACAATCTAAAATTCAACCTCCCGAGTGTCTCACAAATGAGTGATAAGGGCTATGGCTCATTCTTCACAAAGGATTGTTGGACTAGAAATGGTTAAAAAGATTGAAGAAATAATAAAAAATGGAAAAACCCAACTTGTTGCTCAAAGAAGTGGCAATGTTTATGTTGTTGATATGTCAAAAGAGAGCCCCAGGACTGATGACTGTCTGTTCTCAGCTGCCTCTAACAAAGAGACAGAATTATGGCACGGGAGATTGGGGCACACAAATCTTAAGACAATCACTGCTATATCCAAACAGAGGTTAGTAAGAGGTTTACCTCAAAAACTGTTCACCTGTCCTGAGCATTGTGTTTCCTACCTAAAAGGAAAACAACATAAAAGCTCATACAAATCAATTGAAGA
>JARYGA010047094.1:0-29578 GCA_030545235.1 Helianthus tuberosus
AACCCTGTTCTACAAGCAGCCCTTAAAATTTAAAATGTGACGAATTTAACATCAAAAATAGTTTTGATGTCAAAAATTTCATATCCCACCTCCCTAAATGACTCGATCCACCGTGCGACGGTCGCGGCGGATAAAAAGTCCAAAATCACGGTTGAGTATCTGCATGGCACGAACACAGTTTCACTCGGACGTTTCCAGCGCGGGCAGACGAGTCGGTGTTCCTCACTTAATATCTACAGATGTTTGCTCGACGTCGTCGCTCGTGATTGCAGCGAAATTTCATTCGATTTTGTGAAGGTAAATACGGAAACTTTCTCAGAGCCGCGGTCTATCAAAAATTTGATTCACTATCGCGCGGATCACACGATTTTTACAGCTATTCCACCGGCCAATGGGGAGCGCGGAGGCGGAGAGGCGAAGTCCGCGCAGTTCTTGAAAAGTCATCGTCATTCAGTACGGCATCAGATCCGGGGAACTTTTACGCTCATCGGTGGCCATCGTCGATGCCAGATTGTGCATGAAATACATAAAATATAGACCAAGTTAAAGTTAAAGTTATAGTTATAGTAGTACGTCATCGCCAAACAGCTTGTCTGGTGCGGTCATGTTAATAGGATGACGGAAGAGAGGCTGCCAAAGAAGATGCTTGATTGGGTTCCTCCTGGGAGGAGACGAAGGGGACGTCCAGTGAGAGGGTGGCGACAGGGGGTGTTAAATGAGATGAGGGAGAGTCAACTCCCTGATTGATTGTGGGAAGACCGAGTTTTGTGGCGATCAGGCGTCGCAAAGCGCCAGAAGCGACTCATGTATGCATGTATGTATGTAGACGAAGTTAAAATTCAAAAGGTCCCAAGTAGCAGTAGGTGTTGTTCATGTTCATATTGTGAAGTACGGAAGCTGGACTAGAGAAAGTCAGGTACTTGAATTTTCCGTCAAAAAATATGTATTATGAATGAAGATTATAAATAGCTTGAATTGAAATTTACGAAATTCGTAAAATTTAAAAAATTTGAATTTCTCGCTCAAATTGAGACAAAAATGAAAAAAATCCGGAATTTCCACTTTTTCTCAGAATTTCCGAACCGTCTTTAAAGTATGAGTACCATTTCCGGATTTTTTTAAAATTTCGGACATGTAGACACCCTGCTGTGGGATCTTGCATGAATTTTTCCCGTTCTTCATGAAAACAGGAATGATGAGGATTTTTAAATTGATTTTTTTCCATTAGAGTGCGGCAGCAACGGCGAGAGATGGTGACGGTGTATAATTAAAACGCAGATCACACTCGGAGCCAGATGCATCCAAGCACCGAAGCGATCGTGGCATCTCATCGGTGGCCGGTCGGTAGCAGTGGCGTCCGTCGCGTGCTTTGCGATACATCGATTGATCTGCCATTTAAACCTATGGAGAAGAATCGATGAACAGGGTATTCGCAACGAACACCTCAATAATCGATTCTTTACCATAGTTACGATGGGGAAATATCGATAATCGATCATATCTAGGATCCGCCGCGGTAGTTTCGCTCGGCTCCGACGGTGATACCCGAAATAAGCAGACGAAAGGCAGAAAAAAATGACAATATATAAACTATAATGGGAAGAGTGGATAAAAACACATCTCTAATCGGTTAAATGAAAGTTCTAGGAGATGAAAGGGACATGATGATTATAGCCCGAGTTCGATACCTGCTCGTTTCACGCATGCGCGGCATTTTTTTTTTTTTTTTTTTTTTTTTTTTACCGATTTCATTTCCTAGATTTTGATGCGGAGTGTGCCGAAAGCGTAGCGGCCACGAAAAAACGGCGAAAAATAGGAAAGGAAAAAAGGAACCAGCAAGAATGGATTAAAAGTTTTGACATTTAACTTTTGTTCTCTTGACAAAAACTCTAACAATTACGTAAAACGATCAAGAGAGGGATAAGTGCTTCTGATGACAAAACTATATCTTCGGTAATAATTTTCTATTTAAAATTACGTTTTTATGTAATAACTTCAGTTTGAAAGAGTTAAGAGGGTTCATACATATTGTAGAAACAGTGCGCAGTGCGCACCTCGAAAAATTTGACGCAAAAATTATTTCCACCGAACACCTCATATCAAAACCTGCAGAAAAGTGCCAGATTATGGGATATATGATGAATGCGTTGTGAATTCATAACAACTTGTTGTTAACAAAAAAACCTTTAAACCACCTCGCCTCCCGCACCTGTATAGCTGTGTGTTGTCCGACTATCTATCTATCGTTAAATTTGCAATAATCCCAATTCGATTACGACCAAATTATTCGGGAAGAGAAAAACTTCAATTCAAATTCCTTCGACCAAAACATACCAAAGCTACCGAAGCATTCTGCAAAGCAACCAAAGTGCAAAACAAGTTCATAACTGTAATTATGACTGTGTCAAATCAAGTAAGACCGTACACTAGGTTAAAGATCAAAATCAGTACACGCTGCGATTTGCAGTTAAAGACTTTAAATCACAAAATAAGCATTTAAAGCCTCTAGGCAGGACTCGCAATTATTCTTCGGGTCTATAAAAGCCAGTCAAACTATAAAAAAAATACACTCTTTGTTGGCCGCACATTATATGGTCATTGCCGTTACCCGTTCGTTAACCGGGAGGACTGGGGAAAGTAAAATGAAAATTCTATTAAAAGTATTTTTAGACCATGGTTTCATGGAAAATTTTTACATATCTCAAAACTAGAAGAATCTTTTGTCTTAAGTCAAGGAAAAATGCATTTTTTACATTTTAATGTACCTGGAAATGGGTTCATAAATTAACTTTTACTCATTATTTACTTTTTTAATTAGGGTCTCAAAAGCGTGTGAGATATTTTTGATAAAATCATTTCCCTAGCGGCATACGCCACGAACTTTTACATTCGTCATCTAAAACCCGTATTTCTAGTCTTGATAAATCATTATCTCAGAATGGATCCAAAAATAAGCTCACTGCCACAAAGGACGAGAGTAGATTTGCGCTCTTTGCCTTGCGCGCGGGTTTGAAACACTAACGAACTTCAAGATTTATTTAAGGTCTGAGAATCGATTGACCACATGCACGCTACTAATAAGATCTAAACCATATTGACTCGGACTCGGGACATTGTAGGCAACATGTAGTGGGAGTTGCAGTAGCTTTAATGTTAATGTGTACCTTTTCGTAAAGGGCAAACGGCATGTAGTTGCTTTGACTCATGATAGGTCATCTTGCGGGAATAACACCCATGTTCTGTCGATCAGCGTTCAGTATGGGCAAAATATGTGAAAATCTGTGGTACCAGTGGCATGGCGTGCTTTGCGATACATCGATTGATCGACCATTTAAACTTATGGAAAAATATCGGTTAACAGGGTGTTCGCAGCGAATACCTTAATGATCGATTATTTACCACAGCTTCAAATGGGGAAATATTGATAGATCGCAAAGCAAGCCACTGTATGGTACAGAGCATGCATTCGGTGAAAGGCGGGGACTATTAGGAGGAATCTTTCTGTTCATGTTTCCAGATCGTAGTCAGACATTTCCTCGTTTTAAAGATAAAATTTTAGTATGTAATTGGTCAATTGTACGGGTCAAAACCGTTTTGTAACACTGGACTTTTAAATGATCACAAATACTCGTACTTTCTACTCAAATGCAAACTTTTTACGTCAGTATTGATAGAACAATATACTCTCATTAGTAATGGATCTAGTGGTTAGATAGATCTTGTTCTCATACAACTGAAAAACTGAAAAATCAAAGCTCTTCTACTTTCTTGAGAAGTTATTATAAGGTAGATGTTTCTGAGAATCACTTCTGGATCAATTAATTTTTAAACAGAGCAGTGGAGAAGGTAACAGCATCATTCGTCACTGTTAATGAAAGTCCTCCTGTGCACGCACGTTGAGGGTGTTCGAAAACACACAAGGCAACGAACCCTTCACATAGTTTACTGTCCTACCCATTCGTTAAAGTCACTCAAAAATCTGAGAGAGTTTCCTCCAACCTTTCTACTGATACCTGAAAACTACTCCTGAAACTGAACGGCTATTTCAATCGGAAGAGGAGTCAGAAAAACAAGAAAGATTATGCGATAATAGAAATTAAAGAGTTTGATTGGCAAAGAAGTGAAATTTTTGAAAATCACTGAAAAAGAGAGGAAAGCTTTTCAATAAAACTCACCATCCCCAAGACTGAGTTGACTTTCTGCAAATTAATTGACACGTACCTAAAAAACAAACCAAAAACCACATATTAGTGTCGAAACTTCAAAACCTATTATTAGAAAGGCATAGGGGAAAAAAGAAGAAGAAGGGGAACAGAAGAAGATTTTCCTGGTGTTTATTGAAACGGTTTCTTTGAGACGGGCGGGCGTAAGCCCAAAAACTCATAAGCCGTGGCTTTCGTTGATCGCGCAGGATACTAGGGCTCATGAGTTTTTGGACTTACGCCCGTCTGACAGAAATCGATTCTATTGAGCTTAGACTGAATTATTTACTTTCTCGAAGTCCACTACATATTTGGGGTAAGAGGAGGCACGGATAAAATGATTTAGATCGATCTCCTTCGCGGATTTAAGCCATGTCTGGTTTTCTATCTAGTCTGCAAATATTGCCGCGGGGTCTTGAGTCTCATCAAAATAGTGAGTTCAAAACGTCGTGGACGTAAAGAGACGTGGAACGTGTCTACGACGTCGCGAAATGATCGATGCGTCCGCCGTCCTAATATGCGGAACAGTTTCAATAGACAATCGTAAGCATGTTCTCATGTTTGGCGATGAGGCTGACGTGCTTTTATCGTACCTGACGTCTTGGTTGCCAAATGGTGGAGAAAATAATATGTTTTATCTTTAAAAACTAATGCAAAAATATGATATTTGTTCGCCTCGTGTCGAGCTGTATTGATGCCGAACCAAAACGAACGCCGAAATGGGACGCAATATTGAAATTGGAAGGTTCGAGGAGGCATTCTGATTATGTGTTTTTGTATCGAAGAAAATTCCGATTTCCTCTGAAACAGTTTTGAATGATTTCAATACAATAAACACAGACCATTGTCGTCCAAAAACAAGAAATTGCAAAAAACGTGATTTGCTCTTCTGTGACTCTCTGTTAAAAACTGGAAGATTCCAGTTTCAAGTGAATGAATTTGGAAGAAAAGTATGAGTAGTTCAGTCTACGGCCACGGATATAAACCACAGCGAGAACTTATGTTATTATTACAAGGTTTTTGTTCTGTTTAGATTTGAAGCGCACCTCAGTTCACACCTCAACACTTTCAGAGCATGTTGTGCAGTTAAAATTTTAGAGCCGCATAATTTAGGAAATAAATGTTAATTTTTGAGAAATCTTGTCTTTAGTAGCAAACAGTTCTTCTTATTATTTCGCACACAAAGTTCCTATTATTAATAATGTAGTAAAATAGATGCTAAGTTCTGACATCTAAAACTATGGCGGGGAATTAAAACTAATTTCAGTCAAAACAACAAAAACTGAATGAACGGCTCACAATATGTACACAGAGAAAAACACTTCGTGCATGGGACCCGAAGTTGAGGTCTAATGGGACTCTGGAGTTTTCTGATCACGCATCCGAAAACTTGAGGTTGAGCTGCCGAAATTCGGGTCAGATATCGAATCACTTCGGTTCGTACCGGATTACTTCAAGTGTGTGACCCGAACCCTTCGGTATATATCGAAGTACTTCAAATGTCTGACCCGAACTTCGGCAGCTCGACCTCAAGTTTTTAGATACGTGATCCGAAAACTTCAGAGATCCATATGACCTCAACTTCGGGTTCCACGCACGAAGTTTTTTTTCTCCGTGTATACAGACTCTAGAGCGTAATACATTAATACGAAGTAAATACGTATTTGCACGAAAAATTTCAAAACATTAAGGACGGAAACTGCGCAAGAATACGATTGTGGTGTTTTTGGGGGTCATGTGATCATAGTTATATCCCTCTTCTTTTTCCCAGCCCCCGCATTAAAATATCCCAGAGTTTGAAAAACTTTCAGCGAGGCTCGGCGCATGATTTTTTACGCTCGTCACGCTGATGACATTGGAAGGAGGCAGGAAGGCGGCTGTCAAGCGTGATTTAATTAAGCTGCCCGATCCTCACTTTGGAACAAGCGCCACTCATTGTCAGCTGATCGGACAGCCCACGGCCGAGGGGGCATACATGCTCTGTGACGTGGCTCATTATCGCTTATTATGACAAAGGATTTCGGACAAAGTCCACGTCAAATGCCTCCGATCATGCATGAGACCGAAATCCTATTGACCCGAGTTTGATCCCACACCCGACCAAAGAGATGCCGTCGCTATGACGTAAGTCTTTTAATGCCGCTTTAATTTTTAATGATGTCTTCATTTATGAGGCTAAAGGAGGGCACAATGGAATAGAGAGGATGGCTTCCAGGGAAAAAAAGAGATGGTACAAAAGCATTGTGATAAGTGCGTAATGCACGGAGAAAGGTGTGAATATAACACAGATTTATTGCTGACTTATTGATCACATTCGCTTCAGCTGATTTACAACTTTCGATGAAATGCCATACAATGGTCTTCTCATTTTGAAATCAGCGGGCTGATAATTGAAAGTTTAAAGCAGCCTGATGAGACATTGAAATGTGAATATTTGATCGTCAAGATAGGGTCGTGTCTTGTCTCGTCACTGCATTGACGGATCCAGCAAATTGGCAACATTGTCTTTTCTCCATTTAAAACTATGGAAATGTATCGATTCTAGGTGGGGGAAGGTCCTCCGACAAGAATCGATTATTCACCATAGGCTAAGATGGAGGCAATCTGGTGTTGCCAAATTGTTGGATCCGCCTCTGCTCATCAGCGGATCGATTTGCCAGTCTATGTCGATACGACAAGACAAGACATGGTCCTATGGTAATCATACAATAGATCGCAATTTGATGCCTCATCGAGCTGCTTTCATTTTTCAATAATCTGCCGAAGGTTGCGCCATGGTTTCAAAAATCGGGCCACAGGAGAGTATTTCAATGCTGGTCTCCTAATTTTTTTCTATTTTCTATGACCTATCGCGCATTGCGGAAGCTTCAACTACACATGGAATGATGCAGATGGCCTAGACTATCGTGCAACGCAAAAACGCCGTAAATGTCGTTATACATTTTTTGGAAACAATGCTTCATAGCGAAGAAACTTGTGTACTTTAGGAAAATGTTTTTACAAATTTTTTTCTCAAATGCCATCAAGAACTAAATCTGAAAATTTGAGGTACAGAGGTGAAACAGTTTTCATTTTATTAATAAGTGTTAAGTTCCAAAAAGTGCGGAAAAATCTTGATGGATTTACGGCATTCTTGCTTAGCACGGCAGTAGATGAATCCCAGAAAAGGTGAATATCATTTCCACACACAAGTATCAAATTGAAAAAAAGAAAAAAAGAAGAAAGAAAAAAAAAACCTATTTTAAAGCTGTGAGTATGACCAACATAATATTTTCACAATTCTGCTGTATCAATGATAGCTGCGGAGAAAAAAATGGGGAAACTTACTCATTAGCTTACCCGCGTAATTACGATTAGTGTTACATAATCAAACCATCAGTTTACTCAATCTAACGCGGCTCCACTGGAACCGTCATCGTATGCGTCCACACTGATTATTTAAATGCTTGGGTGAGTAGGTAAGATAACTGCGAGTTAGGTGAAAACTTCAACGGCTCGAAACTTCAAGTCCTTCTCTAAACTCGTCATCTGAATCGTCATATCCGGATTCCGGATTCCGGAGCTTATTGCAACGCCGCCGCGTCATCCCAGCCAAGCGAAACGAAAATTCATTCTTTTCTTCGGATAATCCTGAGGCAAGCCGCCGCACAGTGGATCGAGTCAATAGGAGACGCCGGACAAGATTTGGCAACTTTAAACGCTTATAACTCCGTTTAGACAAAACTTCGAGGTTCTAAAAGTGGTTCCATTACTTTTCTCGTTAAATTTTCTTCAAAAGGCACCCCTTAAAAGTTGAAATTTACCGAAATAAACATTAAAAATTGCGGCTTGAGTCAAAAATTTCGTGTCCAACCTCTCTAATTGACTCGATCCACTGTGCGCCAGCGGCCGCCGCGCTTTCAGGATTATTGCTCCCTACACTGCCGTGCTAAGGAAGAACGCCGTATGAACATTTGAGAGTTGCCAAATTTCCTTTGATAGAATGTTTATTTATGAGGAAAATTATGAATATTTTTCCTTGAAATTTTCAGGAACCTTAGATCAAAATACAGAGAAAATTCCCTGAAAAATTGGAAGAAAAATATTCGCAAGTTTACCAGGGAATTCGTGTTTTATCGAAGAGAATTTGGCAACGCTTGAAGGTTCATACGGCGTTTTCCCTTAGGACGGCAGTACAAATGGGCCTTTGTAAAGGGAACGACGCTGAGGAAACCGAGGGATCTCACATAGCTCCTCGCTGCTACCGCGTTTGTACTCCTCCACTTTCACTTTTTATGTTTGTACTTCTTATTTCTTCCGAGACGATTATTAAAAATTGACAGGGGAACTTTTATTACCGTTGTTTGTACCGCGATCGCCCGCGCTCGTCATCGTTCTGTTTACTTTCTTAATTAAACCCGTTAACTTATCCATCCCACGATCCCGCCGAGTTGTTTCGCTTGATTGTCGGGCCAACTCTTATAATCATACTTTGATTGCCCACAAAATTTAATAGATAGGTCTAAAAAAAAAAAAGTGTTTTCTAGTTTAAGTGTTAGTTTGAGAATTCAATACTTTTGTTAAGAAAATAAATTTAAAAGTTTGAGACTCACTAAAGACATAAATTAACCCTCAAAAGAAAAAGGTGCCGTCGCTATACGGCCGGTATCCCTTCAATTTTGAGTTTAGTCCAAAGATCTTTCAGGAACTTAAAAAATGACCCAGGTGGTGTGTTTGATGCCCATTCTCATAGAATCAAAGGCATTTTTCAAAATTTACAGTCCTTCAAAGTGAGCTTCCTGTGTGATTTTGCTGAGAATCGGACTGGGCCCCTAACCCCCCCCCCCCCCCCCATTTTCGCGTACCTCAAAATCGTTTGCCGTGCGCATGATAAGATCATAAATATGGTCTTCTTTGCAAATTTTGAATGAAATCGAACTGATAGATTCTGAGGTATCGCTGTACACAGATTTGGGGGACGCCGGACGGGACGGACACACATTCTTTCAAGTATGGTTATTTTGACTCTAGGGACCTTAAAACGTATAGAAATTTTCAACTTGTTTTTTCTTCTTCTTGAAGGATGACAATACTTCCTCTCTACCCTAGGGGAGCGAGAAAGTAAAAATCCAAGTAAAGCATTGAGTCTACGCCCCTCGACTGCTGCGCGGCCCAACCCCCAGCGAGCGTTTTGCGTCTCCAAGCGCTGCTACCCGAATACAATTGAGGTGCTTCCATCCATAGGTTAGATAGCCTGAAGATAACAGCAAACTAGTATAAATCGGCTAGGTAGATCTCTAGAAATGGACGTATTTATGCCAAACGGAACTATGTGCATTAAGACATGAGCCCTGAGACACATAAGAATGTATGCACAACAGGGCTCACGTCATAATGCACATAGTTCCGTTAGGTAGAAATACGTCCAAACAACTACGGATATCAAAAAGGAATCTGAGAATTGTTTGGTCTGTATTTTTATTATTTATATGACATTTCGCTCGACCCAGGTCAATTCACTTTCCCACTAGTACAGAATATGGTTCGAAAAAAGGAAGTGAGGAGTAATGGGTATGACCTTCTTCTCTGCGCAACGCCGTAGTTAGATAGTAGCAATATTGCCGGAACCAGAGGTTTCCGAAGAGAGGAGGGGGGGTGGTATTGAGTCTGCCCACATGCCGCACTGTCACTGTTCTAAAATACTACTGAGCGAAAAGAAATAGCTTGCAACAAAGCGGTCAAACAGTTAAAAAGGTCTTCACACAAATCCAGAGAAATCTGTATTGAAAGAAATTAATCGGATACTCGACAAATATAGTTTGGAAAGAGGAGAGGAGTTGTGTGCTCACCAGAAGCATTTATTTAAACATTGTTCATCATAGACGTCAAAAAAGTGGAAGATCAGAAAATTGCCTCGGCATAACATAAAATACTTTCATGTCAGAATAAAGTCGAAGCCAATCGGTTAAAACATAAATTAACAAGTTCTCCTCCCGAGAATCCCATGCATTGTACTACACTGTTTCAATATTTTGGTGGCAACTTAAAATATATGATAGCGATTCCCTTATTTTAACAATTTTCCCGACACAGCGATAAAAAAGTCGGTACTGAACAGATATGAAAGCAAAGTACAACACAAGAACTTCACTTCGCGTCGCACTTTGCCCAAGTAAGGTAATAACTAGATTAGGGCCGTAGGTTAATACTTAATTCTTGCGCACTTTATGCATTAAACTTAATACAATTTGCTGAAACTCTACGTCTTGCCTTTTAAAAACACGGTGAGTGATTTCAAAGATAGCAAAAGCGTATCCAATGGGTTCATGTATGTATTATGATATCATCAATCAAACAAATGGAACATCTGGAGCACATTTTATTCGACAGTGATTAATGAGCAAAGGTTGTAGAAACAACAAAATGCACTGAAGCGAGGAATGATATAACTTTCTCTACTTTTTGAAGGCCTTTAATCTTAGACAAAGAATCACGCATTTGTGATCAACTCTTTGTTTTTTGTGCTAATCAAGGAATCTGACCATCGAGACATAATTCAAGGACACGCGCAACTGACCCATTTGCACGAGTCTTCCTCCACTGGAGGAGAAGAGATAATTTACTGTTTCTTCGTTCCCAACTTGCAACGCTCACTTCATCAGGATTGAACGTTGACGTCGAACCCATTCTAGATATAGCAAACAAAGATGACTCAACAATATTCCCTGAAATTTCCAGGGTTCTCCACCATTCCCTAGTTGTGGCAACCCTACTTATTTTTTTTTTTTTTTTTTTTTTTTTTTTTTTTTTTTTTTATTAAAGGAAAATTAGGTTAATAAAAAGGTTACACTGAAGCCAAAATACACGTGAGAAGCTCTTACAGGTCAAAAGAAAGGTTGCATTTGACACTCTAGTTCCGTTATTTTAATGTCATTACGAAGTGTGAATTAAATAATTGAAGGTAACTTTTTGGAGGGAAAAAAGAAACCTCCAAGAGCGCCAGTGCGGGTGACAAGAAAGAACGGGAAACTATTCAGTCTCTCTCATAACCTCGATGTTTACGGGGAGATTTTATCGCGCCACATAACTGCTGATTGAATGTTGTTGGACGGTCAACCATTCGAAAGACTTATGGTATGCCTGAAAATTTTTCATTTCGAGGCTATCTGCCACATTTTTATTTCAACTTAATGACTCGCTAGGCCCCAGTTCTCATTTAGATTTTATGGCTCTGTTTCCAGGTTGGACGAATGGAACGATTCGGCGTTGATTCGCGGTTTGGCGAATTTTTCCCTTGCGAATTGATCACTAAAATTTCAGAGATTGACTCTTAGTGTTGAAAAAAATATTTTACCTATACTGTCACTCTATCTTAAACATGAGAACTAGGTCCTTTTCCTTTAATCGGAAATATAATTGGATCGCGTTAAGCAGAGAGGAACCAAGTCACATCCACTATTGCCAAATTTGATCGGAAATTAACATGAAAACAGTTGTGTGGATTTTTGTGCAAATTTCAGTGGTTTTCTGCATGATGCGAAGCAAATTTCTGAAAACTTCCAAAAGGAATCCGCAGAAACGTTATCTAGTAAAAATTACATTGCCCAATGAAATTTGGCGATGGCTGTTGTCGCTTGTGTGCTTCCCTCTCTGCTAAACGCGGTCCATTACGTAGCTTGGCTGGCATAAGGGCGTAACTACACATTGAGATGAGCCCGGAAAAGCATTGAGTTATACGGACTACAGGATTCATCGCGAAGTGTAGTTACGCCCTTATGTTAGCCAAGCGACGATTTCTCTGTCTAATCTGAGTCGTCCTAGTGTTAATCACATTGAAAAAAGGAAAAAAAAAAAAAAAACTCAAGCCGTGGAAGCCGTCCTTACGGGCAACATAGACATGTCCGCGTTCCGGGCTCAGAGGCCAAAAGTGCCGGTCGTAGCACCCGGAGCAATCGAAGCTACGGCTCCAGCGCCCGGAACTTTCGGCCTCTGAGCGCGGAACGGACGGTATGTCTATATAGCCGGTGATTTTTTTTGGTGGCCGAAAGTTCCGGGCGCTGGAGCCGCAGTTTACATTGCTCCAGGTGCTACGCCCGGAACTTTCGGCCTATGAGCCCGGAATGGACAGTACGTCCATATAGCCGGTGACTTCTTTTCGGTGCATGACCCAGTTCTCATATCGAACCAAACGAGAGTCAATGCAGCTTCTAATTTTTACCTGTGTTGATCGATACCCATCGACCTATTTCCTTCAATATTACGAATAAACCAAGGTCACTGGACAGGCTGTCGGCGAGATTCCAATAATCAGTCACTTCCAGGACTCACGGAAAAGGCTCATGTCCGCTTGTCTTGTCCTTGTCCATGTCCATCGGATGCCTGCGCGCACCATCCGTAACGGACGCAGACATCAAGCTCGCTCTGCCGAAACAAGACACGAGTCCACTCTGAAACGGCAACGAGTCAATTTAGCCGACACGGAGGCATCAAATCGGACGCTCCGACTCCAGATTGAGCAGGGCTTAACCGCGGCTGAGACCATTACCAAAACAAGGAGTTAAAACGAGTAAGTACAGTTGCCGCAAAATTTCCGAGAAAATACCACTGCTAAGTTGGCCGGCGGAGGCTACGGCCCGGCTGCCGGGCACGGGCACTGCGCGCTATTGTTTTTATGTGAGCCAAGAAAAAACTGGACGTGATTTGGCAGTAATCGCGGCGGAACAGTTAGAGTACGAATATGTGTCTAACGTGAGACAATGGCACAAGTGACCCGGCCAGACCCAGACCCAGTTGTCACGCCGTTGCCACGTGAGCTCCTGCCCTCGTCGTGAAGGCAAGGCACACGATCGAATCGAGCCATCGAATCTTCAGGGTCGAATGCTGTGATTGGTCCGCGTGATCGAATAAGCCAATCACAACACCTGACCTTGATAGATTCATGGCACGGTTTGATCGTGTGACATCGGCTTACAGGAAACAAAGGACTAGACCTGGTTAATGTGTATCAATTTGTACTATTTGACAGTGGCATGGCGTGCTCTACGATATATCGATTGATCTGCCATTTAAACCTATGGAAAAGGATCGATAAACAGAGTGTTCGCATCGAACATCCTGATAATCGATTCTTCACCACAGCTTCAAATGGGGAGATATCGATAATCGATTATTCTCGCCTCGTCACTGCGAATAAAGCACACTGAGAAAAAACTAGGTGGATTGAAAGTGGCGATCTTCAGTTCATGCGGGATATCGAAGTTTTCGGTAAAAAGTACGAATCTCAACATAGCGTGCAAAGGAAATACTTTTTGTTTCAGTTTAGTACATATCTCAGTATGGCTAACAGAAATTTCAATTACTTGAACTGAATAAGGTCCCCTATGATCGAGGACTTTGGTTAGGTACCTGGCCTTAGAGCTTTAGCGATTAATGTGAACCAAAGTTATACTTTTCATCGGAAGATCAAGAAGAATGGTAGTAGCAACCAGACTGTCCGGTTGTGAATTATCCTAAGGTAACCTATAGACCAGCATTAGATTCTTGGCGGTGGAAACCTTAGACGGTGGTTAATACTGGAGGAAGTCAGTACTAGCTGATGGATTTCTCGAGGATCATAATTATGATGACATATGCAGCTAGATGGTGTAGTTTTCAATACCATTCCTCTTTTTCTTCATGGTCCCCATGTGTTGTTTCCTGCATTAAGTGGATGTTAACAATTGATTACTAATCTTGGATAAGAAGATAACCCCAAAAGAGCACGATCCTGTGATATTTATTGTGCAACGAACCCAATTCGATTAATAACTTTTCTTCATTGAGAAAGACTTTTTAGTCAATTATTCCCGGACAAGCATTCTCGCTGTGTGAACCGGAAATCTCTTTGAACCGACAGGGCGTGTCTTTGAAATAACAAAAATACCGTTCGAAGCAAGGAGGTTTCCTGCTAGCTCAACGAGGATTCTAGTCAAGGAATCATTAATTGGAATTGAATCAGTGAGAACGAAAACACACCAACTCGAAAAAATGAAAATAATGAAGACATACACAAAACTGCACAGTAGGTGAAGAAGTAAGTCCAAGAAAAAGATTTTTGGTGCCGGAAGACAAGTAGGTACTCAGGGACACTTTAAAGGTCCGAGTTGGAACATATTTGCTAGCTTCAATGACCTTTATAGAAATTGACCGTCTTTAATGAAAATTAAACATTTTGAAGTTACCGAGTTGTTGTGTTTTCGTTCTCACTGATTCAATTTCTATTGATCCTATCAAAGATTGTTCCGTGTTGTGTTGGAAGCACACTGAAAAAAAAAAAAAAAATCACGGTGTATTTACTAAGAAAAGGGTGAAATTACCAAGAATTCAGGGTTCTATTTGATCCCAGTTTTTTCTTGGTAAAATTACCATTTATGGAATTGATAATTTTACCGAGAAATCTCGGTAAAATTATTGAACTTTCTCGGTAATTTTACTGAACCTTGGTAAAAACGCCAAGATTTTTTATCGACTGTGGTAGAATTACCGAGATAAAATGGCAAAGTTACCAGGAATTGATTACCGATAAAAGTGGTATTCTTACCTGAAAAAAAAAACAGTAAAAATACCGGTTTTTAGGTAAGCTTACCAGTCTGTCTTGGTAAAATTACTAATAATTGATAAAAAAAGTGGGATGGTAAAGGTACCAACGGACCTTGGTAAAAACGCTGAGAATTTTTTTTCAGTGCACTGAGACTAAGAATGATACCTGGCAACGTGGTTGTAACCTAACTGGAGGAGGTTGGTGTTGTGTATTCGGCACAGTTGGTCCGCGATCTCGACCGCGGTTGTGCGACACCATAAGGCACACGGTCATGACGTCACCGCCGCGGCCGGGCCGTCGCGTCGCGTCGCGTCGACATAGGACGTCGGACGTCGTGTCGGAGTGAGTGAAGTGAGGTTAACAGGGCTTTCCGCCGTGAGCAGTGTCACAATGTCACCGACTCCGAGTCCCGTCGTCGGCCGGTCGGCGTCGGTCTCTTGAACCGCCAACCGCGACCCCAACCGCTTGCCCCGCCGCTCCTCGACCGCTTGAATATATGTCATCGTCGCAGACATGTCGTCCGCCATCCGCCTTTGCTATACCAACACATGCGACTCTTTCTTACGCGAGGATAGGGTTCACTTACGGCTGCCAAGACCCAACTCAAGGAGTATAACTTTCCGTAAAAGGGTTTAATGTTATTTCAGGGAGTCTACACTGGAAAAAAAACCACATTGGATCGCGAGTCCAGACTCTTGAAATATTGACAAGAAAAAATACTCTTGATTCAATCGGATTTTGCTCGAATCGAAACGAAATCCGCTTAAATTAAAAGGCTTGGTTCTTGATTTAAGCTAGATTCTGATTGAATCAAGAGTACTTTTTCTTGTCGATGTTTTTAAGAGTCTGGACTCAAGATCCATCATGTTTTTTTTTCCAACGTACTAAAACAGGCTGCCCAAAAATCAGTACTTTTACAGTACATTTCCACCGCCCAAGAAAGTCAGTACCTTTCCAACAGGAGAATTGAGTACTTTTTTAGTACCTCAATTGAAGAAATTCGAAAAATTTCAAACATATGAATTTTTCGCTCAAATTGCGACCAGAATGACAAAAAATGAAAAAAAATTCGGACCTTCTTGCGGAATTTCCGCACTTGATCAGTACTTGCGGACCGCCCTTAAAAAATCAGTACTATTTCCGGACTTGTAGACACCCTGCAGAGGGACACCTACTTCAGGGACGCCAAATGGCACACCCGAGGTTAGCATCGGCCAGCACTGCGAAATATCCGAGCGAAAAATTCGGCAAACGTAGGTTAAGTGTTCGGATCTGATGATAACATAATTAATCCCGCGTCAGAGATTTGCGGCGCGGATAATCGGCTTCTGTGAAATTGTGGAGACCGGCAAATGTAATTGCAATCGTAATATATTCAGGACACGCAAACTTTCGTAAGCGTTGTGCTTCAAAAATTAGCCGGTTCCGGTGCTACATGGAAAGCATACACGGAAGATAAGTGCGGGCGTAATCCTCTTCATCTCGGTTCATGCTGCTCTATCGCGAGCGTTTGAAGCTCCGCCGACTGCATAACTACATAATGCCCGCGCAGTTTCATTTTCTTATGTGAATCAAACGACTACTTCCGCCTGTAATCAGTCGGTGTTACCTACGAACTCATCGGGGGCGCCGTTTTCCGAAAACTTCCAATTCCACCGAAGACATAAAATCATTCGCCCGAGAGCTGAATATTAAACTTATTCTGGCGGACTCGGATCGGAGAGCTCCTTCCATTTGGGAGACGAGGATGTATTGGAAATCGGGGAGAAAGAGGGGATCGAAAAATATTTTTAAAAAAAGAAGGAGCAATCGGAAAAAAACAAATTGGATCCAGAGTCCAGACTCTTAAAAACATCGACAAGAAAAAGTACTATTGATTCAATCAGAATCTAGCTTAAATCAAGCCTCTTAATTTAAGCGGATTTCGTTTTGATTCAAGCAAAAATCCGATGGAGTCAAGAGTATTTTTTCTTGTTAATGTTTTTAAGAGTCTGGACTCTAGATCCAATGTCTTTTTTTTCCAGTGTAGAAGACAAGGAGAGAGAAAAATAGGAGGGGAAGGAGAGGAGGGAGAATATAATAAAGAAGAAGACTGAGGAGGGATAGGAAAACGAAGGAAAACGGGTAAAAGATGAATATATGGTGAAATAGGAGAAAAAAATTGAAAAGAAGAAAAAGAGGAAGGGGAAGCAGAAAGGGAAGAAGAGAGAGGAGCAGAGGCGGAAACGTGCCCTGGTAAAAATTGGCGATAGGAGCTGCGTTTCAAAATACCATAAGAGTTCTTATAGCCGACTGAAGATGGCGATAGAAAATCATATAGCTGGCTTGTAGAAAGTGGACAAAATCATACGGCCGGGCTACACGAAGCGATAACAAATTATACAGCCGGGCTATAGTTCCTATCGCCGGGCTTTACACTCTATCGCCTGGCTGTTGCTTTTTCGCCATCGGCTATAAAAGGCTGTAAGAAATTGTGTAGAAATTCTTGTGCTTTGTAAATCCTTAAGTTTGTACGGAATCACCTTAATATTTAAAAAACGCACATTATATTTTCCTTTACTACATATTTGTTTTCATCAATTAAAATGAGAATAATCAATACAGAGTGTGCAAACATTTCAAAGTCATGAGTTGAAAAACGCTGACTCCGCGAGATTAAATATTAGATCCTAACACAAAGCGGATCGGCGCGGCGGCAGCGCACTGGCGCCTACAAACCTAACAGGGATACTACACGCATTGCGCAATGCGTGAAGTATCCCTGTTAGGTTTGTAGGCGCCAATGCGCGTTCAGCGCTGGCTGCCCGCCCGCCGCGCCGCGCCGCAGCGTACCACGGCGCTTGAAGCAACTATTTCACACCAGAGGTATTGCACAGTATCGTACGAAATTGAAAGCGCTCCAACATAATAGGAATTGCAGGCATCCTTCAAAAGTACGGAGCTTTCCTTGCAAAATAAATCAAGATACTACGGCCCAAAAAGAGAGCGGTAGTCCAAAAACTCAATAAGTCCTAGCATCCGTAATTAGTAACGTTAGCATACACCTTAACGTCAGGCTGTGGCTTAATCGCCATCGGTTATAAAAGGCTATAAGAAATTGTATTGCCGGCTATAGAAGCTATTGGAAATCTTACAGCCGGCTGTAGGTCTATGGTATTTTGGAACACAGATTCTACTGCCAATTTTTACCAGGGTGTTGAGGTACAAGAAAAAAAACCAAAAGGAGGGAGATAGAGGAGAAGAGGAAGGAGAGAAGAAAGAGAATGGAAGACTTACTTTTTCTTCCTTATCTTTCTTTTTTTCTCCCTCTGTCATATTCCATTTCCTCTTCCTCTTCTTTTTCATCTTCTTCTTTTACTGCTCTCTTGCCTTGGTCTTCCAATTCAGGATAAAGACCCCGGTTTGTCGGACTAAGGTTGATGTAATGCAAGTAAGATCCCATTGGAGGATCATCCTCACAGATGCATCAACACGAGGAAAAAAGTAATTAACATATTTTTTACCATTTATTTAAATTTGCCTTGTTTTGGCACAAATTGAGAAAACTTGTAGACCAAGATTGTGAGATCGTGCGTGTGGATTTTCTCTCAACTCAAGGCACAACACAAATAAACATTGCCAGCGTTAGGGCAATCAAAACGTTGCTTTCCATCGCTTTTCGGCGAGGTAATTATTTTACGAGGGTATAGAGCTCCCTAGTGTAATCTAAAGATCGGTGATTAGCATCGAGTCATTCAAATAATCCTTGGAAGATTCCCAGAGGAGCTCATATATGAAGGCATTGAAGTAAAAATCCTTCGGTTTTTCTGAGATTAAGACCCAGCGAAAGAATCAGAGATAAATAGTAAAAGAGAAAGGCGTGGAAGCGAGAGAGAGGAGTAAAAAAGAAAAATCAAGAGATGGAGGAACAAATAAAAAAACTAAAATATAATGATACCCTCGTGAGGTTGGTAAATATTTAAGCCATAGGATAGAACCTTGATGAATTCAATGCTCTCCGAGGGCGCACTCTTCATCCTCCTACCACTAATATCCCGATCTTGATAAGACGAGAGTAAATAGTCAATAAACAATGGAATAGAGATCTTGATAAGAGTTCAGGGCGTATGTTCAAGTTGAACGGACCTCGAGAAGCACGCGACGAGATTATTTGCTGAGGGCAAATCCGCCGTCCTAAGGAAGAACGCCGTATCAACATTTGAATGTTGCCAAGTTTCCTCTCAGAAAAGATTTAATTTTAGCGAAAATTATCGATATTTCCCCTTGAAATGTATAGATTTTTTAGATAAAATTGTGAACAAAATCTTCTGAACAATTTGAAGAGAAATATTTACAAATTTTCCCGAAAATTCATGATTTGTCGAATGAGACTTGGCAACGCCTGAGGGCTCATACGGCGTTTTTCCCTAGCACGGCAGAAATTCTGATGCAGATGCACGCGCGCCCTCTCAAAAGCGTCGAGAGTTGTCACACAGTGGATCGAGTCAATTAGAGAGGTCGGACATGAAATTTTTGACGAGAACTGCGAATTTTGATGTTTATTTTGTCTTATTTTACATTTCAAGGGGTGCTTTCAGAAGAAAATTTCACGAGGAAACTGATGGATTCACTTTTAAAACCTCAAAGTTTTGTATAAACGGAGTTAAAGGCGTTCAAAGTTTCCAACTTTTTTCAGACCTCTCCTATTGACTCGATCCACCGTGCGTCAAGGCTGGGGCCGTAGACTACCAAGTGAGAAAGACAATGCACCTATATTTATGAAAAAGCGAGAAAAGCAATTTCAGGCCCCACAATCTTTCGACAGTCTGAAAATGACGTTATTAGAAACGTTGAACAGCCTAGTTGCACGACAAACTGAGCGCGTCAATTACAGGTCAGCAACCATTGAGCCAATCCCGATTTGTATTCTTAAACACTTTTTTAGGTAAAATTTGAGAGATATTTTGTCGTGAGAACTCAGCCATTTGGATTGCATTTTGCAAAAAGGAACCAACGGCATTTCAATGTTTCTAAGATCGTGCAAATTATTTTACCGTGCAAATATATATGTCGCAGGCAAATAGTAAAATCAGGCATTTCGTCAAATGCCTGGGCAAATAGTCAAATATTCTAACTGAGATTGAAATTCTGATTCTTTTCCTCATTTTAGACAAAATAATTATTTGCTCTTGTGAGAAAAACATATTGGTAAAAATGTGCATCACACAAAAGTATTTTAAAAATTTTCAGATCCTGAACGACACTTATCTCGAAATTTTCAGCATGTCATAAAATACAGAGTTTTTAGAATTTCAACATTTAAAAATATGAGAAGAAATTGGAGAGAAAAGAGACAAAAAGAGTTCGTAGGTTTGATGAGTTATTTTTCCAAAAAATATTGAAAACTCGTGAGCTCTTCGCCATAAATTCACAAAATTTTGTGGACCGTCAAAATTTAACTATCTGCCTAGGCATTTGACAAAATGCCTGATTTCACTATTTGCCTGCGACATACATATAAACTGATGATCTAAATAAGTGTTATTTTTACTCCCAATAAACTATAAATTCAAGACGAAAATTAGCTTGATCAATTTTGTTTTCTTGCACGATTCCAGTAATTTTATTGCGAAGCACGTAAGTTTCACAATTTTAGCAATTCTTTGGTTCGTTTTTGCAAAATGCAATCCATCTCAACTCATTTTTCAGTCCTTCGTAAAATAAAAGAGCTAGCATTGATAATTTAAGTTTTCTTATATTGAAATTTCCGTAATTTTTTCCGTTTTAAAAAATATCGATCTCTGTATGCTTTGTCACATACCTAATAAATTTTGATAAGGGTTTTCACATTCTAGGTGCAGCATTCTTAATTTTATATTTAAAAAGCAAATTTTATAACCCCAGGGTGCCTACTAAAACAGGCTGGCCAAAAATCAGTACTTTTACAGCACTTTTTCAGTACATTCCCAAGGAATGCTGTACCTCCTAAACAGAAAAATTCAGTACTTTTCCAGTGCCTCCAATTGACGAAATCCAAAAAATTTGTGTTTCTCGCTCAAATTGCGACAAAAATGACGACAACTTAAAAAATTCCGGACCTTCTTGCGCGATTCCCGCACTTTTTCAGTACTTCTGGACTGCCCTTAAACAATCAGCACAGCACTATTTCCGAACTTTCCGGAAATTTCAGACTTGTAGACACCAAGACACAATCACTCCTCTGCCTCTTCATCCTCAAAATAGGAAAAAGTGACAAATCGACGTTCCCACTGTCTCACTGAGAGAGGACCTAATTGAAATGCCTCCACAGTCCTGATTCAAAACTCCTGATAATAATGGCAACAAAGGCAGTGAAAAACAAAAGGAAGATGGATCGCATGCGCTGGTAGGAATGGCGAAAGAACAAATTGAAAGTTCCCCACATCTTCGCAGAGCGAGGCGCGTTTCACGTTGCACTTTGCACATTTCATTGCATACATTATTTACGATGGTAATAGAGGCGGCCTTGTTATCCAGAGACAATTTCCCTCCCTCCGGCCTGCCACCCTCCACCCCTCCCCTCCTCCGACCCTGGGGAGGCGAACCGGGGCTCCCGATGGACGCTGCTCGCAGACCAGATTACACGGGCCCCGAGACCTGCAGCATCTCTCTCTCTCTCTCTCCCCCCCCTCCCCCTCTCTCTCCCTCTCTCCCTTAGTCAGATATCAAGTGAATTTATTTGCCTTGTGGATAGGTGCTTACAATCTCCCAAGCAAAAAGGAAAATGGACAGGTTTTTCTCAAGTGCTCATTTTGGAATGTGGGACCGGTGAAAAATGTGCGATGTATAATGAACTTCCCTTGAAATTTCGTATGTTAGTTTGGAACTGGGATTACTAAATACATTATGATTTCAAAGGAACATGTTTCAGAGAGATACTAAAACTGTCTACTTTTCTGCCGCCCAGGTGATAAGAATCTTACATGCCGTAATCTCGTTAGAAAAACAAAAAAAAAACAACAACAACAACCTTTAGCTGTATTATTAAGTGAACTTTACATTCTTGTAACCTCAACTTATCACGGAAATTCAAGAGGTACGGGTTTTATTGGATGACAAGGGGCGATTAATTGTGAAAGTACCCCAATAAATTATGTTGCGGTACTACCCCAACTTAAGTTTGCGGTACTACCAAAGTTAATGGGAAATGTCCACATCATCTAACAAATAGGGTTATACATGGATTGCATTTTGCAATAAGGAACCACTATCTCCGGCTCTTCTATTAAAGCACCTTTCTGGATAGGGAAACCAATGGCATATATGTTGTTTCTAAAATGAGCCAGAAATAGTGATTCCTTATTGAAAAGTGTAATCCATATGGGGTTATAGTACAATAATTTCAGGGGGTAACTCCAAACCCCTATCACTTTTTTCCCCCTTAATAATTCCGCAAAGGTCCGGATAAAAATTCATATACTTTCCTTCGAAGAGAGAGGATACTTTTTGCACTACATTAAAAACGAAAAGCCGTTATTTAAAAGGATGAGGGTGTTTCCGTGGAGTTTTCCAATATTGAGGACAAGATAGTTTTCAGGTGCCTCTTAAAATGCTGACACGTAGGAAATCAATCGGAGAAAGTGCCTTGCGTCCAGCAAAGAGAAGACTGCAATGACAGATCATAATCAGGAAATGACATAAGTGAAAATCCATCTGAAGAAAAATGCATTAATTGTATCGTAAATAAGGGGCGGGATGATGAATAAACCGAATTTGAAAACCAAATACTGCTACGAGGAAAAGATGATTTCGATCGTCCAACAATTTCAGAAGTTAATGCATGATAGGACGTCGCTATCTGGCATTAGAGCGTATTTCCAATTTCAGGTGAGCCCTGAAAAGCGAAAATAACACGGACAATAGGGTTCATCTCTAAATGTAGATACGCCCCTGCGTTGGTGGAGTGACGAGCTATGAATCAAAATGGGCTTCGGAAGTCCAACAGGCGACGCTTCGACACATTTCACATATTTTACGGCCGAGCTTTCGACCCATTAAGGGACGTTGAAAAGCTTTTTTCAGACGCGGAGCGACGCGACGACGCAATGCTTTCCCCCGGCGGAAAGGGTGTTCAATTGTTCGCTGTCGACGAAAGCCAATTTGAATTCCTTTGTCATTCCGTTTGAGCCGATAGCCATCTCGCAGAACGCCCTCTTTCGCGTTGCTCACCTTCTTCGTTAACATAGCGGGTCGCCAGATTGCTCGAAAATGTTCCGCTTTTTGACGACAATTATTGATAAGTTATTGCACAACTTGACAAGCAAGATCATGAAAGTTCACGCTTCCTCCTGAACAGTGCCGCCCACCCTTTAAAGTTAGTTTGACGTTTATGGTCTGCCTGAAATTTCGGAGTGTATAGTATGAACTCTTTCTTGTAATGTTGAGCTTAAAGATGGGACTATGTATCAACGGGAAGCAGTTTAGCCTCAAGAATTTCGAAATTAAACATTTCTTGATTCGCGATGGAAGTATTTCGGTTGGCAAACTTTCTAGAATTTTAAAATTTCTGACTTTGCGTTGTTTTTAAGGAGGGAAGACTCTGATTTTTTTCTGAACGGTCAAAGATGCTCGGAGAATGCACTTTATGAGACAAATAAGCAGTGGCGTGGCGTGCTTTGCGATCTATCGATATTTCCCCATTTAAAGCTGTAGTAGAGAATCGATTATTAAGGTGTTCGCTGCGAACACCCTATTTATCGATCCTTTTCTATAGGTTCAAAAGGCAGAGGCAACCGATATATCGCATAGCACGCCACGCCACTGCAAATAAGCTAAGTAAAAAATACAGCTCAACCAATACCACGTAAGAGTATGATTGCAATCGGGGCCACGCAAAATATTTAGCAGGCAAAGAAAATTAAGTTTGAGAGTGATCTCCTGTTTTTTTTTGGAATGAGTTCAAAATGTTTGGATGTCGAAAGATATCATTGACTTAGTCATGCGTAACAAGAGCCTTTCGAATAGCCTCCGTTGAAAGATACGCCGCGATTTTAAAGCTGGTTTCGGTACTATGACGGTGGAGAGCTTACTTCTCTTTAATGCTATCGATATTAATTTTGCATCAATGAATCACTGAAGCTACATGGAGAGAAAACTCAGCACAAAAGTTTGGTCAATACCGGAGGTAAAACACAGTAACCAGAGCCTTCCGTTAACTCTGGAGTTTCCAAGTTCCCTTTTGTTTCTCGCTCTTAATTCACCGCAACATGTACCATTATCAACACTAAAGTTGGCTTGGTTAGTGTTTCCGCAGCGTTTAGTTTGTTTTCAATTTGGGAAATCCTGATGAAAATCCTGATTTTTCCTACTTTTGGACTGCAAAATCCTGATTTTATAATGTGTCCGAATCCTGCTCAAATCCTGATTTTTGTGGAGGAAATATTAAAAATCCTGCATTCACAAAAATAGCTGGATAAACAAATCCAATCGGACAACCGACTTTTCTTGAATCCTGATTTTAAGACGGATTTTCCTCAAATCCTTATGGAATCGGGAAAATCCTGATGCTAGACACTGTTTCCTGTTTTCACTTCCCATACTTACCAAAATTAACACAAATATTACTCTCCATGTAGCTTTCTTTCGCCCTTCCGCCCGAAGGCAGAGGTCAAGAAGGAACTGAAAAGAGCCCCAATAAAATCCCGTTACACTGTCGCCATGATCATTGTAGGATTTTTTTCATACCTCTAAAAACCACATAAACATCATGATGCTGTTTAATATTCACTGGAAAAAACACATTGGATCTAGAGTCCAGACTCTTGAAAACATTGACAAGAAAAAACAAGCAGTGAACTCCAACACAATGTGTTGATAAGGCGCGTCATTAACTCGCACATATCAACCCCTTTAGTTTTCATTTACAGAGATTTCAAAATAGGCAAACAGCATAAAAAGAGAATTCACGATCCAACACTGCGAGGTCAAAGACGCACCTTGACGAGACCGTGTATTGTGAAAGTAGAAAGCTATTCGATCGAATTTAAGTTTTTTGATCTGCCTCAAGCAAAATCTTATCAGATTCTTGAAGAAAAGTGCTACGGAATAATTTAAGCGAAGAAAGGAAAAATTCTGTCGAACTCCTAGAAGATAAAGTCGATTTAAAGGTATTTTGGGGCTAAAATACCCAAATCACCGGTAGTAAAAATCCCGTTATATTATTGAAAAGAAATTGACTCGATATAAATGCAATTGCATTAAATACGTCTTGATTTTGTTATTTTAAACGTCTTTCCATGCAAAGAAGTTCAACCATGTCGTTGCTTTATTCATTCATGAATTGAAAGTAAGCAATCTACATCCCGAAAATCTACTGATTTGCCGTAAAAAATTGCAGAAACTTGATATACCAGGTCGATGCACCCACTCGTTGAATTTACCAACCAATTTTGTGAGTGCAAATGTGTAAGAATCAATATGCTATAGTCATTTTGGGTGCATTTATTTTTCATGAAACAATAATAATTTCAATCCCGAAAAACCATCAATTTTCCGTATAAAATCGAAAAAAATCAAAATATGTCAACTCCCCGACGTGAAAATTAGATTCTACGTATGTAAAATGTAAATACTTATGTATCGATATGCTGAACAGAACTATGTGTGGACAGTCAGAAGCCCGCGGCAACATTAATTCAACAGAAAAACTGTAAAAATTAGATAGGATTTTAGCCGCTTTGCCCGCCTCTCCTCGCTACTTACAAACAAACCGTTCTTATACTCATCTCAAATTTTTCTCAGAGCTTTGGGTTATTATCAGCTTCCATTTAAACTCCGGTTCGATGGCCGAATCGGCTGCCAAAAAAGCAAGCCACTGTTGAGGGGTTCTATGAGAAATTCGTGATATTATCGGCTCTCAGGAAATCACCCCATGGCTAAAATTGGTGGTATAAATGTTTAAGTGCTTAAAATAATCGTATTCAAGAAACTAAGGAATTAAACTATGGAGTCAATTTCTTTTTAATAATATAACGAATTTACTACCGGTGATTTAGCTATTATAGCCCCAGAATACTTTTAAAGCGCCTTTGCGTTCCAGAATCTCGACGGAATTTTTTTTTTTTTTTTTTTTTTTTTTGCTTAAACGATTCAAGAAACATTGTAGTTAAAAATATAAAGATTTTTCGATTTGGACGTATGAAAAATGTTTAACTCGTTCAGGCACACCGTGTATTGTATGGAGTACTGCTGTTATTCGACCGTTGTCTTCAGGTCAAAATTCTTACAAAGAAGCCCTTGCAAGAGGCAAATTTTTTGTAATTTCTCCCAGTTTTTTCAGCGTTAGGTATATAAATGAATTGTTTGTCAAATTTTGAGGTCAATTATATTTAATTGAGGACCATGCCGGAAGAAGGGCGTATGTACAAGGTTCAGCGTCGTTAGAAAAACGCATTTGAAGATTTGAAATGGTGTCCCGAAAAATGAAATGCAGCAGTTGGTTAAACCAAAGTCAATTCTCTTAAACTAGATCCTACAGCTTTGAAATCCATTAAAAGTTTAAAAGAAATAAATAATTTGCCCTCTGTAATCATTGGACAAAGTAAGCCAGAGATACGCCCTTCTTTCGGAATCCTTGTATGTACGATAAAAAAGAGGATCGTTTTTCTTCGATAACTCATAAAGTAATGAAAAAGAAGAAAATCGGGGAAATGACTTTCTGCTAATACATTCAGTATTCTAACGAGCCAAAGTTTTTAAAGATCGGGTCACTGGTTGCAGAGAAACCCAGCTTTTTCTGGGCGCACTTGTGATTGCTGAAGACACTAAATTCACTACTAAGTTGATTTCCTTCTTTTGTATCTCGTGACAAAATTAATTTAAAGGAAATCAAAGAAAACGGTTTCTGCAGAATTTCTTCAGCTTTCTAACGAGCTATAGTTTTTTAAAATCGGAGGTTTATTAGCGGAAAAAACTGAACTTTTCCGGTTGCACGTACATGAGAAAAGTGCATTGTTATTGTCGTCGGAAAACTGTTATAATCCGCTGTTGCTCCTGATTGAGTCTGGAGGGTCTCCAAAGGTGGTCGAACATTCAATTGGTTACGAATTGCACCATTGGATTCTGTTTGTCTAATATCAATTACATCTTGCCCCCCCCCCCCCCCCCCCCCTTCCAACGGTATGGATATGCTGTGTTGCCAATCGTCCAGAAATGAACCTTATTGGTATAGCGGTTTCTTCTTAAAATTATTGTCTTTCTTTGGTTGTCATTTTAAACTGTGGAATTCCTTATATGTTTGAACCGAGTGTTGCTTAATAATTTGATACATTGTCCGTAAAAATGAACTTTTCAATGGCCAAACCTTCATCACCGAATGCTCCAATTTTATGAGGATGGAAAATGCGTCGAATTAATCATTCAAAAAAAAAAAAAAAATGCCCCTATAGAGAACTTTTCTTGTCATTTTTCAAGAGTATCTGATGAAAATTCTGTAAGCTCTTGTCTGTTAAGCTTCATTGATCTTATAATGTTGCCAAATTTAATTAACTCTCAGATAAGGTACGCCCCTTGACCGCTTCCCACTCCAACCCCCCAAGCGCTTCGTCGGGTAATCATTTTCAATAAAAAAACCCATGTTGAATATTCTGTAGTTGTTCATGCGACAGATTTCCACTTTTATTGATTAAAAAAACTTAAGATCTGTCCGATGTTGCAAAGTTTCTGCAATATTTTTCGTAATATTCTCGAGAAGTATACGTTCGCGCCTGCGAGTAAGGTGGCTGATATATGTAGGAAGTTCCACGCTGCGGCGCGTCATCACACCAGCCATTTGGGAGATTTCACTATCGCGTACTTGTGTATCTTACATCAAACATACATAGAGTCACGAGAATTTGTTTATAAACTGGCAACTCCGAACAACTCCGAAACTTAAAGCTTCGGACTGCATTAACATTACTAATGTAATATGTGCAATTAAATCGTAACTTAGGGCTGTATACCGAACCGCCTCATCGAGTGTCGGTGATCGATGTCGGTATCGGTTCGGTTCGGTCGGTTTCGATCGATTCACCGAATCACGAAGCTATCGCGATATATCGTACATACCGAACATACCGAGACTTACCGAAACATACCGAAACATTTTCGATTCATCGAATACCGAAGTTACCGCGATATATCGTACTTACCGAAACTTATCGAACATACCGAAACTTATCGAACATACCGAAACTTATCGAACATACCGAAAGTTATCGAACATACCGAGAGTTATCGAACATACCGAAACTTATCGAACATACCGAAACTTATCGATCATGTCGAAACTTATCGAACGTATCGAAGTTACCGATCATATCGAAGTTACCGAACATACCGAAACTTACCGAACAAAATCGGACCCATCCACATCAACCGGTGTCATTAAAAATCCAACAGGCTTGCATTGAGCCCTATTATCCATAAATCTCGACGCTTTGCACGGCTCACGTAAAAATTGAATTATTTTTGGTGTTCAAAACTCACCTTCGAGTTTTAGGGGCCATGTGGCGCATCAAGCTCGATTTTTAGGCGCCATTGAAGATTTTTTAGAGCCCAAATTGACATTTTGTCTATACATTACTGCGCATTTAGTGAAAAGTTAGACGCAAGATGTTTTTGTAACAGAACTAGTAAGTAGCTGTAACTGGGGAAGACAAAAGCACTAAAAAATGAAATCGTGAGGAATAAAAAAACCTTTCTCTTGTGGTGCTGACAATTTCGAGTTTTTTTTAATTCAAATAGATTTGGATCTCTTTCTTTATGTGACTTCCTATGAAAATCCAGATTTTTAAGGGGTAATTTTTAAGGGCCACGTTGGCGCAGAGCCTTCGTATTTTAGGCGCATTTGGCGCATTGGCGCAGCCTGTGAGTTTCGAACACTAATCATGTTAGAAGAGCGAAGAAATATTCTGCCGTGATAAAAAAGAACGCCGTATGAGCATTCAAACGTTTACATAGACCTTTCCATTAAAATCTAATTTCCTAGAAAAAATCGTCACTAGTTTGCTTCAATTTTTTCAGACAATTTTGTTCCCAATTTTATCTAAATGGTCTGAAAATTTCAAGGAAAAATACGCATATTTGTCTTCATAAATATATGTTTTATCCTGAACAATTTGGCAACCCTCGAATATTCATACGGCGTTCTTCCTTAGCACGTCAGTATTGGGCAGCGCGCCGTGCTCCGCGCGGGCACCGACGCGACCCAGCTGCTCTCCTGTCCATCTTCTTCCCTCACGCGTGCTTCGTCCCTTGGCTTGACTGATAAGACTCTCTGCCTCCTTATCTTTTCCTTTCCCCGAAGCATCTTCCCAGTCGCAGTCGGCTCCGCTTCGTTCCTCTTTTTCTTTTACCGAATGAATTCATGCCGCCGAGTAGTGTACCCTACCATCCACCTCTCCTCTCCCAGCGCTATGCCTGATGTAACTGGTCACTCGTTGCACGCTCGCTTATTCTTTTGGTCCGTGCGTCTTCTTGGTTGAGATGCTTACATTTCGCTCTTCTATTAAAACGCATTACACACCAGCTTGTCCCGGCTCGCCGTCACAACCAGCCACAGGGGCTCCCATCGTGCAATCCCCCTCCGAATCCCAAAGCAATCGTTCCGCGATTGCTGCGCGACTTGCGTTGCAAACCTCTTCAAAGTTCGATAATATAAAGAGGAAAGAAAAATGAAGGACAAACATTAACGTAAAAGAAACAATAATGGGAAACAATATAATTAAAAGAAAAGTAAAAGGGAAAATAAAAGAGGAAGAGAAAAATAAAAGACGAAGAAAAAGCTCAGGGTATAATTGGATCTTTTATTTATTCATGC
>JARYGA010047095.1:0-12755 GCA_030545235.1 Helianthus tuberosus
TTTTTCTTTGAGAATTTCAAGATAACCGCTCCACTTTGCTGGTAAGCTATCAGCGAATCTCTTCACCATTTCTTGTGGAGTGGCAGTGACTCTAAAAGCAAACATCTCGCTCAACAAGTGATGGAACCTTGTAGATAACTCTGCCAAAGTCTCATTCTCCATACACGTGAATCCTTCAAACTCTTTCTTCAGTAATTCTTGCTTGATCTTTCTAGATTGAGCATTTCCTTCACATCGTAACGTGAGCATATCCCACAAGCTTTTAGTAGTCGTGCAGTAAACAAACTGGTGGTAAATGTCTCTGTGAAGAGCTTGTGTGAGAATCATGAATGCTTTCTTTTCTAACTCAAATTTCTTCTTATCATCATCAGACATAGTGCTGTAAGTTTCTGGATTAGATCCTGCAACTTCCAAATCATTGTCAAATGCGGTGAAGAAGCACATCCATAGATCTTGACCTTGCCCCTGAACATAAGTTCTCAGCCTTTCTTTCCACCATCCCCCAATCATTTATGTGATTTAGCTTTGGCGGTTTTGGGCTTGTACCAGTTTCACTGTCGTTCTGCATCATAGCTTGAATGCTGCTGCTTTTGATTTGTGACCAATGCCCATTGATTTGCAGTTATCATTGCAGCTTGAGGTGGGGCAATAGCCTGCATCCATGCAGTTTTGTTGAAATCTGACGCAGATTGCCATAGCTGATGATTGCGTAGCTGATGATTTTGGAGTCAAAGTTGTTTGAGTCCATGCGGTTGGATCCCACTGACCGTTTGTTCCCATTTTATAAAAAATTAATATATTAAGTGAAAAATTTAATTTTCACAAACTATGTTAATATCTTCGAATGATAAACAACCAGCCGAAGGATCCTTGATCGAAAGACCTGAAAAAACACAAACTTGTTAAACTTAAACAGACAAGTATCGAAGGAACTAACTTGTTAGAAGGATCAACAGTGTTCGAAAGATCACTGTTGAGTTTCAAACAATGATTTCGAAAGATTCTCCAATCGTAGGATCCTTATCTTTCGAAAAAGAGCTGTAGATCGAAAGATGTATGCTTCGAAAAGATTCCTTGGAACGAAGGATAAGTCACAGAACTTCGAAGGATGTTCGAAGGATGATTATCTATCGAACCTCCTATGATCGAAAGATAATCTTTCGACTTCGAAGGATATCCTTCGATCTGCACTGACACACATGACAAAAGTGACGGGTTGGTGAAAAGGTGATGGGTTGGTAGAAAGCTTTCGGCAGAAGGTATGCTCAGACCATACTTTCTGCCAAAACAAGATTTGACCAATAAAAAATTACCCAATAAGAAGGTTCTTATCCAGAAAACCGGTCACCGGAGTAAGCCGGAATTTGGCCGGAAATTACCAAACTTCTTAAAAACAAGTTTTTAAGTTACCCAAACCGTCCTTTAACACACCCGGTTAGTTTAGAACACGTTTTAACGTCAAGAAATGCGAGAAAAAAACCAAAAACGGGTGCTAAAACAGTGAGCCAAACACTCCAAAGTCTTGTATAAACTCGGTTTTTAACAAGGAAAAGAGCCAAAGCTCTGATACCACTTGTTGGTCCGGCTAGGGGAGGATCTAGTCGCCTAATCCTTGTGTACAAACCAACCCGGTTGTGCGGAAATCCAACCGAGATAGCAAACCGAGATAGAACACGCAATATGATGACACACAAGACTCAACGATTAACACCTCTGTATTAATACGTATGAAAAAGATCAGTTACAAGCTCAATGTTTACAAATCTATTCTGTAAACTCTCTCTCAGTGTGTGTGTTCTCTCGGTGTTCTCTCTTGTGTCCCACATGAAGTGAACACATTGCATGGATATTTATATCCATCACAGCTCGTCTGGTCGAAGGATCAGATAGACTGATCGAAGGATCATCTATCGATCAGAAGCCTATCGAAGGATCCACACATACCTCGAAGGATGATATCCTTCGAGGGTCCATCTATATCCTTCGGAGAATTAGCCTTCGAGCTCATCGAAGGATATAAACAATCCTTCGATGACTCATCCTTCGACACACACATATTACAAACATTGTGCTAACTGTTTGGCCAAGTCAAACCAGGAGGATGGTTGACTTGGTCAAACTTACATCGATCACACATAATAACAAACCTAAGACGTAACTCAGACTAACACAAGACATCGTTTTGTATCATGACGAAATACAGACAAAGTACAGACACAAGTGCACCAACACCAAGCACACTGTAGAGCTAGCTAATGGTAAGAGTTTAGAGGCCACACACGTAGTCAAGGGTTGTAGTCTTGTTCTTGCTAATCAGACCTTCTCCATCGACCTCATTCCTATCGTTCTGAGTAGTTTCGACGTTGTCATTAGGATGGACTGATTATCCCAACACCGAGCCGAGATTATTTGCAACGAGAAGATTGTCCGTATTCCTTGTTCAGGTGATGAACCTCTCATGATTCGTGCCGATAAGAGGGGTGCTGTGGAGAGCATCATCTATTTCCTTAAGGCTCAGAAGTGTTTGAGAAATGGCCACACCGCTATTTTGGCTCTCGTTACTGACACCTCGAAGAAAGAGAAGAAGATAGAAGATTTTCCGATCGTACGTGACTTTCCTGAGGTATTCCCTGATGAATTACCTGGTCTTCCGCCTCATCGCCAGGTCGAATTTCAGATCGAGCTAGCTCCTGGAGCAGCGCCTGTAGCTCGAGCACCTTATCGTTTAGCCCCATCAGAACTAGAAGAGTTGTCTACGCAACTACAAGAACTCTTGGATAAGGGTTTTATTCGTCCTAGCTCTTTGCCCTGGGGAGCTCCAGTGCTATTCGTGAAGAAGAAAGATGGTACCTTCAGAATGTGCATCGACTACCGTGAACTCAACAAGGTGACCGTGAAGAATCGCTATCCTCTTCCACGCATTGATGACCTATTCGACCAGTTGCAAGGGTCGAGCTTTTACTCGAAGATTGATTTGAGATCAGGATATCACCAGCTGAGAGTCCGAGAAGAGGACGTCTCCAAAACAGCCTTTAGAACTCGTTATGGACACTACGAGTTTTTGGTCATGCCTTTTGGGCTGACAAACGCACCTGCGGTCTTCATGGACCTTATGAACAGAGTGTGCAAACCTTACCTGGATAAGTTTGTTATAGTTTTCATCGACGACATCCGGATTTGTTCTAAGAGTCAGGAGGAACACGAGCAGCATCTACGACTCATTTTGGAACTTCTTTGAACAGAACAGCTTTACGCTAAGTTTTCGAAATGCGACCTCTGGCTTCGTGAAGTGCATTTCCTAGGCCACGTGGTAAACAAGGATGGGATCCATGTTGATCCATCCAAGGTAGATTCGATCAGGAACTGGCCTGCACCTAGAACACCAACAGAAATTCGCCAATTCTTGGGCTTGGTAGGTTACTACAGAAGGTTTATCAAGGATTTCTCCAAGATTGCGCAACCTCTCACCTCACTAACTCAGAAAGGTGTCACCTATCGTTGGGGTGATACACAGGAAACGGCGTTTCAGCACCTAAAGGATAGACTTTGCAGCGCACCTATCCTCTCATTGCCTGAAGGCACAGACGATTTTGTGGTATATTGTGACGCATCCATTTAGGGACTTGGATGTGTGCTGATGCAACGTGACAAGGTTATTGCTTATGCGTCACGCCAACTTAAAATCCATGAACAAAACTACACTACACACGATTTGGAGCTGGGAGTTGTTGTCTTCGCACTCATGATATGGAGACATTACCTGTACGATACCAGGTGCACCATTTACACCGATCACAGGAGTCTCGAGCATATCTTCAAACAGAAGGAGATAAACATGTGTCAACGATGATGGGTTGAGCTATTGAACGATTACGAATGCGCAATCAAGTACCATCCAGGAAAAGCCAATGTTGTGGCTGACGCCCTCAGTCGAAAGGACACTACGCCTAAACGCGTGCGAGCATTACAACTTACCATCCAGTCTAGTCTTCCTTCCCAGATACGAGATGCTCAGGTAGAAGCATTGAAACCAGAAAACGTCAGGGCTGAAGCCCTACGCGGCTCAAGGCAACGATTAGAACAAAAGGTAGACGGTGCATACTATGTAACAGGACGCATTTGGGTCCCACTCTATGGCAACCTACGAGAGCTTGTGATGGATGAAGCACACAAGTCTCGCTACTCAGTATATCCTGGTTCGGATAAGATGTGCCACGATATCAAAACTACGTATTGGTGGCCTAGCATGAAGGCCCACATCGCAACTTACGTCAGCAAGTGTTTGACTTGTGCGAGAGTCAAAGTCGAATATCAGAAACCCTCAGGCCTACTCCAACAACCAGAGATACCACAATGGAAATGGGAGCAAATTTCCATGGATTTTGTTACTGACCTACCTAGATCTCAGCGTGGAAATGACACTATCTGGGTGATCGGAGATCGACTCACAATGTCTGCACACTTTTTGGCTATCAAAGAAACGGATAAGTTCTCCACGTTAGCAGACGTTTACTTGAAGGAAGTTGTCTCGAGGCACGGGGTGCCCACCTCTATTATCTCTGATCATGATGCACGTTTTACTTCAGAACTGTGGCAAGCAATGCACAAATCCTTTGGCTCACGCTTAGATATGAGCACAACTTATCACCCGAAAACGGATGGGCAGTCTGAACGCACCATCCAGACCCTTGAAGACATTCTTAGGACATGTGTGATTGACTTTGGAAATGGTTGGGAAAGACATCTGCCACTAGTGGAATTCTCATATAATAACAGTTACCACACCAGCATTCATGCCGCACCATTTGAGGCATTGTACGGGCGTAAATGCCGATCACCTCTTTGTTGGGCAGAGGTGGGGGATAGTCAGATCACTGGCCCAGAACTTGTGGTAGACACAACATAACGAATTGCTCAAGTACGACAACGAATGGCGGCAGCTCGTGACCGTCAGAAAAGCTACGTCGATAAGGGCAGGAAACCACTCGAGTTCCAGGTTGGGGATCGAGTGCTACTCAAAGTTTCACCCTGGAAGGGTGTGGTTCGTTTTGGCAAACGAGGCAAACTTAACCCGCGATACGTCGGACCTTTTGAAATCATAGAGAAAATAGGCAAAGTGGCCTACAAACTGAATCTACCAGCAGAACTCAGTGCAGTTCACAACGTATTCCACGTGTCGAATCTGAAGAAGTGTCTATCAGATGAGACCCTCATAGTTCCTTTGAAGGAGCTCACTATCGACGAGCAGTTACGATTCGTCGAGGAACCAGTTGAAATCACGGACCCGGATGTTAAGGTCCTCAAGCACACTAGAATACCTCTCGTTCGAGTTCGTTGGAACTCCCGTCGCGGCCCAGAGTTCACCTGGGAACGCGATGATCAAATGAAACAAAAGTATCCCCAACTATTCGCAAACAGTACAACCAGTACTGAGGCTGAAGCTACGGAATTTCGAGACGAAATTCCAGATCAACGGGGAGAGGATGTGACACCCCAGGAAAACCATGCAACTTAACTAGCTTCCTCAGTGAGTACGTGCTAAATTTTGGGACGAAATTTCTTTCAACTTGGGGATAATGTGACAACTCGTATTTCAGAACCTATTTATGTGCTTAATGTAACGTATGTGAACTTGGCATGATAATCTGATATGTTGATTTAATGAATGTTATGAGACTTTTTGTGAATGTGTGTATGTATATATATATATATATATATATATGATAACTCGGATCGCATAACACAACCCGATCGTACAAGCCTTTGTTGGGTCACACACCTTTTACTCGAACCACAAAGGCAACCCGTAATGGGTTCGGCCCATTCTCTTATTTGCGCATATCCTCATAGGAGGGGGGTATACTTTTCATTGTTTGTCAAACACTCTAAACACACAAACCCTAGCTCTCTTTCTTCCTCTCAAACCCGACGACAACAAGGAGTGTCTCTCTCGAAGCCTTATCGTTCGGATCAACTCTAATCCCATTCTCTAACCGGTTAGTGTCTAACTATCGATTGTATGTTATGTGATGTTATGATTCCATGGTTTGATATAAGGGTTAGGGTTGCATGATTAGGTATGAATGATGAGGTTTAGTGTTCATGAAATCGGCTCGCATATGTGTATTAGATAATGTTCATGTTAATCGGATTTGCATATTATTGTTCTAAGAATCGAATGCTTGTTAATCGACTGCATGTATGTTAAAATCGGATCAGTTGTATGGTCAAATAAGAAGTAGTATATGATGATTTGAAACCCCTAATTGAATAGTTTAATGTTGTGAATCGTTTAAATGTTTTGAACATGTCTAGGGTTCTTAAGAGATTTATGTTAAAACCATTGTTTGATCGATTATTGTTGGTTTGGAAACTGTTTGCATGTGTTGATGGTATGATTTGGAAATTGTTATCTTGATTCAATGTAAGATAGGAAATTGTTATCTTGATTCAAAGTCGAGCGGATCGTACAAGTCGTCCCGATCGCACAAGACCTATGTTTATTTATTGGGCCGTATTCTGTTGGGATTGATTATTGGGCCGGGTTATTCTATTGGGCTTCTTTTAGTGAATCGCACAAGGCTATTGGGTTAATGAACTTGTGCGAGCCCAAACCTTTTAATCACACAAGTTGGATACGTTATGACTGTTAAACGTGATGATGTGTGTTTGCCATGATATATATGTGTTCGTAACCTGCTAGCTTATGTGAGACTTACGTGCAAAACTTGAATCTAGACCTGACTTGTATGGTAACCATGTTAGGACGTGGTTGACCTCTAGCAGCTCGATTGACCTTTCGTTTATCTGCCGAGCTAACATAAGGTGAGTTCACACTTTCTACAAAGCATGGGATTCCCAGGGGTTGGGAATGGGTTAAGGAATATGGATTCCTCGTCCTTTCTTGGGTAGGACAGTACGGGTTCAGGAATATAATTCCTCGTCCTCATGGACAGTTAACTTTCACTAGACCAAAACTCAATCACGAAGTCCCTCCTTTTTATATCGACTTAATCACCGGGCCAATGGCGAGCGGGTCATTAGTTAGATAGCGCTATTTAGGCCTGACAAGCCTCACACCGTACCGCAGAGGACGGGCGTGAACTAATGGATCTGGGCACGTCAATGATGATAGACATTGACAGTTCAGGGCACATAAACATGACTACAGTCAGCAGTCGATATGGTAACGAGTCTAGTAGTATATACATGGGGTAGCCCCCACGGCCAGAGAGCCAGATAACTAAACATGGGGTAGCCCCCACGGCGGGATTGCCAGAGTAAACGGGATTAAAACAGAACACGTTTTTCAACTATGGGGTAACCCCCACGACAGGGATGCCAGTTAAAGGAAACTGTTTTTGGAACAACTTAAAACGAACACCCAACTGTGAACTCGCTCAACATTGTTGTTGACTCGTTACTACATGCTTTGCAGGTCAATAGGTACTTAGCTGGAGCTTGCATGGGGGAGAGTCGTTGTGGGACATGGACATTTGTGTGCCATGTTAAACATTGAAACATTTGAACTTATATTTGTTTTGGATTTAATTGTTATGCTTCCGCTTGCATCTTAAACTATGTTTAGTTTGGACACCAATTGTATTGGTTGGATTTTTAAAATTACTTACATGCTTGTTCAATATGATTGGTGGCTGGATCCTGGTCAGTCACGCCTCCAAGCGGTGATACTCCGCGTGTGGATTTTGGGGGTGTGACAGATTGGTATCAGAGCCATTGGTTATAGAGAACTTGGTTTTAATAAGGGAAAAAGTTTTTGTTAAAACCAGACTATAACCTGAACAGTGCTCAACGATCCACAACGACGCTTCACTCCACGTGCAAGGCTCAACATTCTAGGTAGTATGATTTATGTTTATATTACCTACTTGCTAGATTACATAGAACTTTGCTTATGGTATGCTTAGATGAACGTAGCAACTATAGTTTGAAAACACATGTGTGCTTACTCTCTTCTGTCATCGCACTCTCACGAACCTCTCTCACTCATGTTTTCCTTTGATATGAAGATCATGAGTGGATGCGTTAACATGACACAAGCCCAGTTGACGGCTCTGATTAACCAACAAGTTGCTGCGGCACTTGCAGCCGCACAAGCAGGAGGTATACCCTGCAGTCTAAACTCACTCTAGGATCCTTAGGTCCTACTCTCGTAAACCAACACTTGTGCTTAATCTTGTCCCTTCTTACACCCACGACAGGTCAACATGCTCAGCCACCTGTGTGCACCTTTAAAACTTTTATGGACTGTTGACCCACTACTTTCAGCGGCACTGAAGGAGCTGTAGGTCTCCTCCACTGGTTTGAGAAACTAGAATCTGTCTTCGAAATGTGTGAATGCCCTGAGGCTCGCAGGGTGAAGTATGCTACTGGTACTCTTGAGGGTTAAGTGCTCACGTGGTGGAACGCTCAAGTCCAAATGCTGGGGTTGGTTGCTATTAATGCCACCCCATGGAACAATTTTAAGGAAATGATCAAGGAAGAGTATTGCAATCGTGATGACATTCATAAGCTGGAAGTAGAGTTCTTTAAACTCAAGATGACGGGGTCAGAAATTGAAGCGTACACAAAAAGATCGAATGAGCTAGCTATTATGTGTCCAACTATGGTGGATCCTCCCATCAAACGCATTGAACTATACCTCAAGGGCTTAGTGCCAGAAATTCAAAGTCATGTGACTTCAACTAACCTCGCCACCATCCAGAAAGTTGTTTTATGACTAAACGTAAGTAAACTCGCGTTAGGGTCCTAGGAAGGTTATAGACTAGGTTAAAGCATTACTAATAACCTAATTCCCTATAACCATGAGCTCTGATACCATGTAAAACAACAAATCATGGCGGAATCGTCGAGGAGTGTTGTAACAGAATCATTGTTTCATAACACATGGAAATTTAAATGTTGTTTTATTGATTAAAAGAAATTACAATGTCTTAACAACAAGGAAGCATAACATAATTAACTAGTCTTGCATCTTTTATTGTCACTAAGGCCCAAGTCCGCCTAAGTGTAACTTGATCAATCCAATGCATCATTTCCTGAAACACATGTGAAAATAGGTACGTCAGCATAAAAATGCCTGTGAGATACATAGGTTTTATTGATTTAGGATTCATGACTTGTAAGTTTAAAGAAAAGGTTTAACAAAAGTAGTCATGAACCTTGAAAAATGTTTTTGTTTTATAAATCATATAAAAATCGATAAGGAAACAGATGATATAAAAGAGATATGTATGGTTAAGTAAATAACCAAGTAAAAATGAATTTGTATAAAATGTGTTGTTTGTAAAACAATGTTTTGTAAAGATATGTTAATTGTGTAAAATGTAATATGTCAAAATTGAAATGATTTAAATAACGCTACGATATGTAATATCATAAAAGCACTTATATATAGAAAGTACCAGCGGCGTATCCACCATGCTTTTATCATATTACACATGTCTCGTTACTTAAATCACTTACCCAAACAAACCACCAATGTAAAAATGTTCATATATAACTAAATGTAATGTTTAAACAAATGTTGAAATGTTATTGTGTAAACAAATGTAATGTAGATTGAATAAAAAGCCTTTATTTATTAAAAGCATTTACTCGACCCTATAAGAAATAAGTGTACAAACCAATGCAATTGATAAATTATAATCAAAATTTATGTTTTGTAAAATAATGCATGCTTTACTGATACAAACATCTATGCGGTGTTGTGAAAATGCATACATTCAAGCCTTGAAACTGTGGCGATAAACCCTTAAACGAATTAAAGATTTATCTGAGTTATGTTTATCGAATTCGGTCATTCCTTCCATCCAAACATACCTAGGATGTCAGGAACGGGAGTTGTCAATTCCTGTGGTACCACTACCTACTAACGAACGGCGTAGCTAATGTTGATGAATGTATTTTTTAGCCAGTGAAACAAACCAAATGTCATGCCAAAATGTAAGCGTGTTTTCTGAAAATAATGTACTAAGTATGCAACAAATGGACATACATAGCATGAAATGAAATGTAAAATAATGTACCAAGTATGCACTAAATGGACATACATAGCAAAAACATAATGAAGTCATGTACTAATAGTGTTCTAATGAACATAGCAAGTATATGATATGAAAACATGGAAAGCATGAAAGTAATAAGTAGGCACATGTGTTTCACCCCAAAATGTTTGAAAAATAGTAAAAGAGGGGACTATGTACTCACTTGAGGGTGCTTAGAAGTCTTGAATAACAACCAAGCAAAGTTAGAGGGATCACGGAATCAAACGACACCTAATATAGGTAACAATGTAAATAAACGGACCTAAATCAGAGGATCGGATAAAATGAGGTTTCGTAAACCAAATGAGTGTAGGGACTCATGTAATATGGTTTTACAAAGCCTACGTTCTAAAACGAAACCTAACCTAAGTGCTTACGACTCATTAAGGTAGCTTACGCCACTTTAACGCGTCGTTCGCGTAAAACACGTTCGGACCACCTAAATAGTCCTATGATAAGTAAAATATGCCTTAACTTGTCTAATATTGTTGCCAAATCAGTTTAGATATCAAAAATTATGTTACATATGCTTAAAATGAATTTTTGCGTAAAAAGGGCATTTTGGTCATTTACCAAAGGCATATAAACTACCTATCATACAACTACTTAAATGACGTGACCATAAGGTATAACCTCGGAATGTTATTCCCTATGCAACTACGGTCACCTAATGTGTTTGGTCGGATCCTAAACATCGACCAAACGGGTCGTGTTCGAAAGTATAAGCGGTTGTTTAGACCGCTTACCTTACGACCCTACATAAGCACTAAACCTAAAGTGACGAGCTAAACATATTAAAACATGCTTAACGAGGTTTTAAAACAGGTTTGGTATCAAAACAAACGGTTTTGATACCTAAAAGTAGTTTGGTTACAAAATACGCAAGAATAAGCATTTTGGCCGAAACTACGACTCGCCACTATGCCTAGATAACGTGGTAATCAGTAGGTATAGTCACAAGAGACTAAAACCATCGTGATTACACTCACGTTATGAAGTTCAAACGAACTTCATGTTGACCATAAACTGGTCAAAGCAGAATGTAAAACACAGTTTGACTTTCACGCGAAAAAAAACGAAAGAGGACTTACAACGGTTCCAAGAATGGAAGTTTTGATCCGATTACTCTCAGGTATGAAGTGTATACTTCAACTTAGAGAGCCAAATTAGATCAAATGTGAGTTTTGAAGCAAGAGGGTGGGGGTATTTATAGGAAAACCAAGACCGTTAGGATCATTCATCGAAAACCGAGCTTCGATCTGGACCTTACATGTGTGCCCATGGTTTTAGAATACCATGGGTACCCTAAAACAAGCCCCTAGTTTCATTAAAACCATGTGCAAATGAGGGGAACAGCTGGAACAAGCTGGAAATCAGATTTTCAATTTTGGTCCCTTCCTAAGATAACTATGGCAGATTGTCAATTTTGGTCCCTGAATGTGCAAAACATGGTTTTTGATGCATTTTGACATGTTTAAGCCCCATTAATCCCATTGAAAGGATCTAAATTGAAGTTAAAGTATAGGGAACATGAAACATGCTCAAAAATATCTCGGATGTCGGTTCGTTTGGTCGTACGGTTGCTTTGTTCGATTAATTACGATGAAACACGAACGAATGCGAAAAACGATCCAAATTACGCGACGAATGGAATTTTATCATGCCAATCACTAAAATAAAATATTTTAATGATTACATAAATTTTCGGATGTCCGGATGTATTCAGAACGTAATATATGCGCGAAAGTGCAAACTTATGCACTTTTTGACGCTTTTAGTCCCTGAATGACCAAAAAGTTTATTTTAGCACACCAAACCCCTCAAGGACTATTTATAAGCTATGGATAGGGTTGGCTTGTGGTTGATTTGGACCACCTTGGGTTGGGTTAGTTCGACAAGCACTTGCTAGGTGACCAATTCTCCCACATGATACACACACACGACACTGTAGGTGAGCTTGGCGATGCCCGTTACATTTGTTGCATAATGGTGCCTTTCCTTTGTATTGCTTCTTAGCTGGTGGTGCTGCCACCTGGCTAGGTCTGGTCTAATTTGGTGCAATGACTGGAGAAATCTTTGAAGCTTTACGATTCCTTGACATTTTCGAAGGCTTGGCTTCTGCTTATTTTGATGCTTCTTGGGTGGCTTCATTTTTGAGACGAGACATGGCGACACCTAAATCCACAGACTTCAGGATTACTTCGCCTATTCGCTGGGAAAATTTGGCAGTTTGCTCGGACATTTTAGTGTCACTGCGATGAAGATACATTCTAGAGGAAATGAAAGGCATGGGAAGAAACAAGTGAAATGTTATCGGATAATCAAAACAGAATGACAATGCATAAAAATTGCGATCAATTGTTTGTTATCCTCCCACTAACTTTCGTACGAATCCGCGTTTATTGCTCAGATGGTATCCCCGCTCCTATCGTTTCTTTATCATGACATCCACGTTTCTCCGTTTCGAGACCTTGACCAGATCTCTCTTCAGTTTGGTGAATTCAACAAACTCGACCTTTAGTCAGCAAACTTTTTAATTCAACAATGTGTTACTTCAATCGTACTTTCCTGAAAACCTGTTTTCACAGTTTCACGTCGAAACCCCCCCCCCCTCATACTGAGACCTTGACCAGATTTCCCTCTAATTTGGGGAAATTCAGCAAGCTCGGCTGCTAGTCAATAAACTTC